>JAHDVE020009838.1:0-153828 GCA_022606495.2 Halesus radiatus | reverse complement strand
TTATGGAGGACTTAGCCAGCCGAGGAATTGAATCTAAGTTACCTGGGTGGGACCCAGACGCGATGCCAAGGATGGAGGGGGATAATTTAGTTTACATGTTTACGATCCTGAAAAATGCTGAGTTCAACGTAAAACTGTGGACAATGTATAAATATAAAAAAATTGTTTAAAACAAAGATTTTTTTAAAATTTAAATATAACGTCAAGCCGCAAAGTGATTACTTTCTTCGATAATTTAACAAAAAGTACCGAATATTTCATATAACTGATAACAATTGACAATATTTAAACAACTGAAAATAATAGAAATGTGTACAAGTGCTATTATGTCTTGTCAAGTCGATATTAGTTCCCAGCTAGGCAGATTAATTGTTCTAAAGAATCGAATGCTCCGGTTATGCGTGGTGTAATATTTTGTAATTATTGTTTTTCTACAAAATATCTACTATATGGTATCTACTCCTCTCTACCCAAGAGAATCTACCATTTGATTATTATTGGACCGATGTATATGACGTTTTACAGGTTTTAATGTTTATTTCGGGGCAATTTTATTATATATTTTTGTTCCCAGATATGTATAGGCATTTTTTTAAAAAATTATTTTATATTTCATTTTTTTAATTATTATTTTTTTTTTCATTTTTTTAATTTAATGTAAATGAAATTTAATAATGTTATTACTAACTTCACGATAAAAAAAATACTAAAAATACTTGCAGAACTTAATAATAACATTATTAATTTTGATTTACATTAAATTTTTAAAAATAAATTTAGTTCCACGAATTAAACACAAAAACAATTAATAATTGAAAGAAATTTCTAGTGTGTGTTATCTATTTAGTGTATGTAGACATCTAATATTCTTTCATAGTTATGGCCCGCCAATCTAACAACCGAGCCAGTTAATACTATTTAGTATTTACCATGGCCGAAATATGACGCATTTTTATGAATAATAGTTAGATTTAATAAATCCATAAAAAAACTATATACTTTTACTTATACCGCTTTATTAGGAATACATTATGATTCATAAAACAAGTACCTACCGCCGTAATCACAGATTAACAATATTACCATGACCTCTAATACGATATACTACCATCTCTCTCACCCACACATCTCAACAACAGCGTGACTACTATCAAAACGCACGCACCATACAAAAAAGACAAATCATTCATACTGTGTTGACATACGTCTGGATATTAATGCCTTAACTTTTTGGTGTGCGGGTGAAATTTGTTGTGGAAATAAATGAATTTGTTTAAATATACTCGTCTCGCTTGTTTGATAGTTTTTGTTCCGCGCGGCTCGACAACTTGTTGCTTCGCTTCAGTTGTCAACCAGATGTTTTGGCGCGTTGTTTGAGTTTCGAACGCTGGCACAAAAATTTTCGATATTTGAATCTGACGACTAATCTGTGTTTTAAAAGTTTTTTTTTTTAAATTTAAAGTTACGTGTTCTATTTTTTAAAAGTGTTCTTTTTTTAAAAAATAAATAAAGGTTGTGAAAGTTTAAAAATGCAAAATAGTTACGTTGTGAAATTATTATTGTTAACTGTATTTTTTTATATGGTTTTGAACATTTCGCGTATTCTATATGAAAACATTACAGCTTTATAATATAGTGTTTGATTGTTTTTGTTTAAACTATTTACCCTTGAGTTTGTTTTGTTTAAAATAGCTGATAAATAAAGGTAAGTTTCTGTTTACATATACTTTCTTGTGAGAATGTGTTGACATGTTCAAAATTAATGTAGTCTTTCATAGGTTAAGTCGACATAACATTAGGGCGACGAGATCGTTTTAAATTGCAACACTGGGATGGCTCATAGGAAGATGAACGAATGTTTAAAGAAACACCGTGGTCGATGCGCATATTTTTTAATTTAATAAAGCGGTGTTCAGGAATTAGTGGTACTTTCCGAAAAGCGATTAATCGACGTCAATTTTGTGCTTAACCTCCTAGTTTTTGTTTTAATATAATTACAATAAGAAACAACTATTTACGTCGGCGGAGAAATTCAAAACAATATACTTATAATTTCATTTAAAGCTTACTAAAATTTGAAGTTTTTGTATGGAATTTTTAGGTTAGTTTTTTGCTTTTTCTCTTTAAACCCAAACTAATAACCTAAGAACCTCTTTTATATGCAATTATCGTACTGTATTACATTTAAAATAGATTATTATGTTTTTAATTTGGGTTTAAAGAAAACGCATAAAAACAAAAAAATTAACGCTTTATTAGGAAGGTAATTATACGGAAAATGTGATTTTATTATATTTCTTAAATTAATGTAGAGAAATAACCATGTTGGTATTAGATGTTACATAATTTATTTTTTTAAAACGCAATAATTTCACAATTCAGAATAAGAAGTGAAGTGAAGTGGAGATAAGGAGTGGAAGATACTCTCAGTATCGCCCTGGTGAAAGACCACCATTCAGAATTGAAACGTTGCTTGAAATGGCTTTTAGCCGTGTTTGGTGACCAGATCTGAATAGCCAGGTATTTCCCCCACCTCCCTCTTCCCCTTCTCCTTCCCCTCCCCAATACCTTCAGCCTCACAACATTCCCCAATTGGGAATGCCATAGTCTCACTGGCTCCAGACGGTTGGGAGCAGTTGGGACTCTTGTGCGGTATTCATGTAAAAAAAAAAAAAAAAGAAATTTACTACCAAACTGTGAAGAAAAAAATTAAAAGACAAAGATTGTTGTACTTTATTGTGTACATTTTATTGCCAAGCCATCACGCTGTGAAAATTATGAATTTTTAAATAGAATCTTTTCAAATCCAGACAAGTGATAAAAGTACCAGCCTACGTATAATATATTTAACAAATCGGTGATTTTTATTCCATTTTTGAAATGCCTATTTTTTTTTTGATTCTGTAGAAAGAAAGTCTTATAGTTTTCGTCTTAGGAAATCAAGTTACATTCCGTAATTTCTAGTGGGTAAAAACAAATAGTATAGCATTATATATAAATAAAACGCGTTCCTGCCATTTTTTGTTTGTTGTGCTCATAGAATAGGTATCTACTCATATCTACATACATTTAGAAACTTTTTTTGCACAAATATGTATTAATTTATGGATGGGGATAAATATTTGAACTACTAACCAACCATCACGCCGTTTCCTCGCAGGGATAGGCAGAAAGGATGGACCGCCAAAAAAATCAGTCTTGTTACAACCTAAGTGATTCATTCGCATTCATACATCGTCTCATACAGACTGTTTTACTGACTCTTGATAAGCCCGACTCAATCATTGATCGTGCCATGTCTTTTTTAATTTAAATACCGCACACGAGTTCCAACTGCCCCCAATGTGATTATAGCCAGTAAGTTTATGACATCCACAAATGGGGTATGTTGTGAGGTTGAAGGTAGTTGAAGGGAATGAGATGTTGAAGAGGAAGGAGCGAAAGTACCTGACCATTCAGATCGCGTCAACAAACATGGCTAAAGCCATATCAAGCAACTTTTCTAATATGAATAATGGTCTTTCACCAGGACGATACTAAGAGTGCCTTCCACTCTGGAATGTAACTCAAATATTATTTTTAATTAATTATTTGTAAAACAATACAAATTAATTCAATTAGATTTACTTGTGCAGATCGAGATTTGAAACCGCAACTTACGGATTCATAGTCAAGAGCCTTACCCCTCAATTACCATTCAAATTAGCGTCACGTATTCTCCTTAGATTCCTTTCTTCGTTAATCCGTATTATTTTCTAAAAATAAACGGTTTTCACACATACGCCTCGGAGATCTCCTTTTTACAGCATTCTGTAAACTTTCATCCTTTCTCTGCCAGTTCTGCGCCTCAATGCCATGAATATTTCAATATTCTATCAAAGTCGTAATAGCCACATCCTGTCACCGCAAAACTATGACGTGCATATGAAATAATGTCTTGCAACCTTGTGCTTCATATAGACTTAATTAAAAATCCATTGCCATTATTGAAATACATAAAACAACTTAAATTTGTAAAAATTTGTATTACTTACTTTGGGTAATATTGGTAGACGTCTACAACTGAACTTAGTTATGCAGAAATCGTCTAAACTAAAAGATGAAGATGAGAAAAAGACGTTTGAAAATTTGACGGTACAAAAGCATGTTACGGCATTTCTGGAGTGAGTGAATAACATAACATAAATCACAAACATAAATCATAGAAAATAACATAAATCTATTGCATTTGTAGTTTGGATGTTTTTAGCATATTAAAATCTGTGGGAAAACATGAAAAATCATATTTTGTAATTTTGCTAGTTGGACGCTTTCTGCATAACTATGTCCAACTTATTTGTGCAGGTGGCAATTTTTTTTTAAAAAGAAATTGATATTATTTGACTTTATTAACATAACCAATTTTATTTTTACATTTTTTTAATGAGCGTACCGCGCAAGATTCCCAGCTGATTCCAATCGCCTGGACTAAGGCATTCCCAATTGGGGTGTGTTGTGAGGCTGAAGGAGAAGGGAAAGAAGATGAGGAAGGTGGGGAAGTACCTGGCTATTCAGATCTGGTCACCAAACACGGCTAAAGCCATTTCAAGCAACGAGTCGATTCTCAATGGTGAAAGACGTAATATTAGCCACTGTAACATTAATATTAAATATGATATTTATATATAACTCACATATTATTCGTATATATTATACACCGTTATTTTGCTCACTTATTTTGAAATTGATCAGTTTTTTTTAAATATTTTTATTCGAACGAAAGAACAATGTTTTTTGGACAATTTCTTTTCATCCACAATATTTTTAGTAGCATCAACCCCCGACTGCGCAGTTTCATTTGTAAATATGTAGATACAAGGGTTTTTTAGGTCATTTTATAAAAACTCGCCATTCGTAAAATTGAACAATAAAAATATTAACATTTCAAATAAATACCCACTCTTATTTTGCCTATAATCGTTATATATAAAAATGAATGTTTGTTTCTCTGTCTTCGATTTTCTCGAAAGTTATTGAACCGGTTTCGCTAAAAATAGCACAGTTTGTTTTTATTAGTACCGGGAAGGTTTAGAAAGCAGTTTTAATGAATGTTACTATAATTTTTATAATAATGTTGCTATGACGTTTTAAAATTAGTCTAAAAAACATTGAACCCGGTCGTATTGAGGTTAGGCCATAGATACACCACCCCTGTTATCCACAGATTACATAGTAACAAGAAGAAATTTGTTTGTGTGGAATATTTTAAAAATGGAAAACACAAGTAGGTACCTACTTAAGAACTTTATTATGTAGATATGTTTTGAAAAATAAATATTAGGAAAGAAATAAAATTTTCAAGTTATTTCATCGTTTAAATATAGTAATAGTCGTCACGAGACATTGCTTTCGCTCTCAAATCATTTATAGCACCTAAAAGACAAGCAAGAATTCATAACTTCATAACTTTATTCCAAAAAAAATAATAATACCGAGCAAGGCCGGGTACACATCAGCTATTTATATTATAAAACTGTATTTACCTGTCAAAAAAGTACGTTTTTCTGTATCTGTTTGCACGTACCTATTGATGTAGAAAATAGAAAGTAATATTTTACATCGCCCTTGAGGTGATTTTTCACAAAAACAGCGCTATACAAATGATGTAATAATAATTATCATTATAACCTTAATAAAAGTACCTACATAATATGCACACACTTTTGAGGTTTGTTATAATTTGGAGAAGACATCAAGTTTTTGTGTAATCATAATAAAGGCTGGGATTTTTGTTAGTAAATTTATTAAACCGTGGTTAAAGTTCAAATAATATTATTGTTAGGAAAAGGCTAAAGTGTAAACGAGCTGCGGTTATTGAATATTTACGGTATTGAGGTCCGCGATAAGAATAATTATTTAGTGTTACGTAAACTAAACTTGCGGTTATACCTAGCAATAACCTGTACTTCAGTGGCGTGCCGCTTTTTTTGATAAACATTTTTTATATATATTTTTTTTTTAAATACGCAATTTAAAATTTTGATTTTAAACAATTTTTTGCAATGACATCTAAGTCAGATTTCAGTGCAAAACCCACCTACCATTTAAATCTGCATACAAAAAACATAAATTTTGAAAAAAAAAATCATTTTCGCCTTCAACAACATCAATAACGTTGTATTTTTCAATCTTGGCACTCTAGCTCACTCATTAAGTTACGATCCGCCACTGCATCTGACTATATATATATATATATATATATAGATACAAAGAAAAGTGTCCCAGGCAGTGTTTATTATGTATACAAATCTACATTTTTATTCAGAGTTCAAAATGAGGAAAAAGTCACCATTATGAGATTTTGAAAAAAATCGCCCCAATCCTCCTTTCCCATCCGATTTCTTTGGTGAAATTTTGCAAACTTGACGTTCAAAATAAGAGGAAAACTGCTAGAAAAGTAGGGTAAACTTCCCTCCAAACCATTCATAACCCCGGGCAACGCCGGGTACTTCAGCTATAAATAAAATAAGCAGTCATAAATAAAATAATGCACGATAACTACTTGTTAATAATATGTTTTAAACAAAGCCGTTTCGCATCGACCCAAGCTTCATATTCATATTAATTCAAATAAATTCACAGACAGAAAGAACAAAATTAAATGTCGTATTATAAGAAATACTGTATCGCAGAACTTATTAACAAATATTTACTTTGAATTGGCCCTTTCAGTACGGGATCATTGGCTGGGGAGGTTCTTATAAATCTTCATTATTACAACGTGAAACAAGACAAAGGATACTATTAATAGAATACTTAAAGCACTACTTGATTTCCCAACAAACAATATTTTAACACTCCTTTCAGTCACCGTCAAAAATATAAAAAATATAGCATTTCTCCAAACATACAAAAATTTCCGTAACAATATATACTAGTTCAATTTTTAATTATTCATTTTTTTTATTGAGATTTAAAAACCTTCTTTTAATATTTAATCATTGTATAAAATAATATTAACATAACCTAAATGAAACGTGGAAACGGAAAAAAAACGACAGAAAATAAAAAGATTTCATTCGCATCTGGGACCCGAAACCAGGACCTCTGCCTATCCGGGGCAACCGCTTAACCAACTTGGCTATTGAGACCAGTTCAATTTATGTCATCTTCATCGATATCATATCTCAAATTCAAGATTTGTCAATATTATTCTCCATTTTTAATCCCATATTATTGGCAGCTATATTTATAATTTATATAATATTTAGTAAATAATTAAAAATATACTTTGTATACACCACTTTTATTAAAATATATAAATATTTCTACATATTTTGATAGCAATGTTATCATCCTCGGGAATATATGAATACTAAAAAATAATTTTTGACTAACTATTTTAATTAATTTTTGTTTATGTTCATAATTTGTCTATTCTTAAATTATTGTTCTAATTTTTTTATCATTTGTCTATACTTGAAATTATTTTTTTTTTGTATTCTTATATTCCTGAGGATGACAGCATTGCTGTCGAAACATGTAGAAATATTTATATATTTTAATAAAAGTGGTGTACACAAAGTACATTTTTAATTATTTAATTAATAATGACGCCACAAAGTTAAAAATCGTTTGAAGAAATTATAATATTTGTCTTTATAATATTTTTTTTCCGCTTTCATGTTTCATTTAGGTTATGTTAACATTATTTTCTACAATGATTAAATATATACTAGTGTTAGAATATCATGTGAGGACTAACGGTACCACTGTACAACAGTAGCCCAACATCATTATGTATTTATGTAAAAAAATTCAATGATCTTCCTACAGACGTAAGGACAGAGATAAATCACGAAATATTCAAGAAAAAACTTGATATATTTTTAAAACGCACAGCTTAGCCATTGCGTAGTAGAAAATTTTGCATTATCTAATATTCATATTATGTTTAAATGGATACGTTGAAATGTACACTATTCTATATGGAAAAGTACTCGATTTTTATTATTTATTTATTTCATAATGTTTTATAAAAGCCGCAAAAAATGTTACCTTACTGGGGTACGTAAGGTCACAGTGTAGATGGTTTTATGTATGAATTATAAATTAGGTATTATTTTTGTAAGTTTATTAATTTTTTAACTAAGTTTTCGTAATTATGTTAAAATATCACTAGAGGAAAATTGTAATGCAATAAATGAATTAAAATTGTAAAATCTGGAAGGAAACGTACCGCGACCGTTGAACTCTGTGCGGTTGCAACATCATATCTATATTTGTCATTCTCGTGTCCATAATCCATATCTTAATACTTCTTTTGAAGTCGGTATATACCACCATTTACTAATTATCATGTATATGTAAAACATATCTCTAAAACACTATTTATTTACATACTTTTGTGATTTAAAAAAAAAAAACTTTTTCATTTTTCTGTTCTTATTTTTCGTTAGTTCTTATCAGAAATAATCTTCATTATTTTTTTTCAAATTTGTTTTCAATACATTTTTTTTTTCATACAACCGAGCATTCCTTTCCTAAGTACGAGCAACAGCCTACGTTAGGATAGAACATATATTGCAGAAATATCTGTTGTTCATGTAACATATTAAAAAATATATTAATATGTATTTATTTGATACATTTTTTTGTCCTGACCCGGTTTGCCCAAATTGATCAAGCGTTCTCAACGCCACTGCTCATAATACCATACCAATAATAACCGATTATTATTATTTTCATAATTTTACGCGTTAAAACTAAAATACCTCAAGTCCTGAAGTAATTTTTTTCATTACGAAATTCCTCTTCCTGGAATCATTAAAATCCCCGAGTTTATTCCGGGAATAAGCATCTAGCACGATAAGGAATTTTTACACTGTGGAATGTAAATGACTTTGTTTTTGTTAGGGAGTGCATTCCACAGAAAAAAACTAGATTACGATGTTGAAGTAATTACCTCCTACTTGATGCGAATGCTTTTAAACCATATCAAATAATGTTTTATCTGGTTGTTGATATATTATTTTAAGTTAAAGCATATTATTGTGGATATAGAATATTTAATTATTAAAGTTTTTAATCCAGCAGGACTGGGTGGATAGTGCAAACCCAACCAGCCATATTACGCGATATTTAGGTACATATACAGAATTTCTTACAAAGAGAAAAATAAATATTGTGAAAAGATAAAATAAAAATATAGAAATATGTATATGAAAAGAATAAAATTGTAATTAAATAACCATTTCAATAAAATAATGAAAATGGAAAACACAATAGTTAATAATAATGTTAAATAAATTAAATTAATTAACCTTCGTTACGTACTGACGTTTGCGTATTTTTTTGCAGGTAAAATCACATTTGTTTATAACTAACTAACCATCACGCCGTTTGCCCGCAGGGGTTGGCAGAAATGACGGACAGCCAAATTCGATCTTGGCATACACTTCTTGGTTCATTCTCTTTCATATAACGTCTCATACATTCTCTTCTGTTATTCCGACTTCTGACATGGCCCGACTCAGTATTTGATTCACTTGATCCTGACATGTCTTCCTCGGACGTCCCCATCTTCGGAAACACTCTACGTATTTATTACATATTCGTAGAAAGCATCCAGTTTGTGGCTTGCCATAAATATAATAAAAACACATACCTACATTTCTTTTAAACTAAAATGTTTTATAATAATAATAATAATATTTGGACAATTTTTATAGCGCCGTTTTAGTGAAAAATCACCTCAAGAGCGATGTACAATTTTTTGTCCAATGATCTATCTTACCACTAGATAATCTATTATTACAACTTATAGCTAACAGATTGCATCCGTTCATCGATCTGTAATACCAAACTATATTTACAATGCATTTGACCAATGAACGTGATGCCGTGTTAAAATTTACATATTATTAATTTTATATACAGGCAAATAATATTATACAGGACCATACTTGAAATTAACACTGTTTGTTAGCGAAATTTAAATACAGTTTTCCACGCAGAGGACATGCCATTTGAAAATATTTCTATTAAAATTTAGTTTTTTTTTAATGAAATCTGGCTGTACGAGTATATTGAGTGTATCATATTTTTACGTACGCGCACTAATCATTTCAGTTTATTTTGACAGGCGGTTTATTATTGAGAAACAGTAGATAATGGTAATATGTAATGGATGTGATTGAATTCGAGGAAAAAGGTTTACTACAATATCTGGAAAAACACCCTTACAGCCGTCATAGGTAGGAAATTGTGAACGTGGTTCCATCTCCTTTCCTTGCTACCTCATGAGCCTCTT
Source organism: Halesus radiatus (assembly GCA_022606495.2). Classification (NCBI taxonomy): domain Eukaryota; kingdom Metazoa; phylum Arthropoda; class Insecta; order Trichoptera; family Limnephilidae; genus Halesus; species Halesus radiatus. Next base: position 143,537 of record JAHDVE020009838.1, on the reverse strand, counting down.
TATTTCCGTCGAAGCTTTAATTTCCTGACAGCCTTACAGGGTTATTATGGTAGCGGTAGTCAGTTAAACAAAAGAAATACGAGTAGGTATCATCGAATTTATTGTTTCATTTTTTTTTTAAATCATAAAAGCGTGCGAAAGAAATTATAATACATCCTCCGTTTACCTTTTAAAACCTATGCATTTTTAAAAGTAACCTTCTTTTAATTCTAAAAAGAGAAAATTAAATTTTCACCTACTCAACTGGAATGATTACCTAATTAATGCATTACAAGTACAATTTAAATATTTTTTAAAATTTAATTTTAGATTGTACAATTTAAAAAAAATACATCTAGACTTTTTTCTAATTTAATTTCGTCTGGAAGGCAATTATAATATTTACCCCCCTCGTAGCTAATGGATTGCTTGCCATATTGTGTGTGTATGTCGTCATGTTGTGTAAAGTGTGTGTGTACTTGTGGCGTTTTAATGAATTCTGTGTTTGGGTTTATGAGTTTATCATTAATTTTACATGCATTACGGACATAACATATCATATTTGTATAGTTTTCTTATTGTTATTTTATTTCATAGTTTATTTTTTTGTGGATATTCTATAAATAAAGTTAAATAGCTTTTGTAATGTCTTGTTTTGTATAACCTGTAATTCATTTACGTTTGTTTCCACAAGAAAAACATAATCAGATATGTGGGGTGACCGAAAGTAAAGTGCAGTAACGCGAGATAATTATACATGACAGATCAAGTACAAAAGGAAAATAAATTTCCTAAAAATTCCTTTGTTTTTTCTTACACAATAATATTTTTACATAAAGAAAGTTTTTTTTTTCAATATGCAATCATTTTTTTACCAGAAAACTATCTTAAAATGATGGAACTTCGAAAAGGTTTTTTTGTCTTTTTTACTCTACCATCATGTATTCTAAAATGTAAATATGTTAGTTGTAAGACTCTCTCACTAGTTTTAAGTCACTAGCTACAGGTCTAAGTTGTAAGTCGCTATCTTTATAAGTCTTAGATGTAAGTCACTAATTATAAGTCTGAATTAGGTATTTTCTAGTTATAAATCTTAGCTGTAAGCCATTAGTAATTAATCTAATATGTAAATTATTATATATAAGTCTAGGTGATAAGGTATAGGTTAGGTTAGGTTAGGTTAGGTTAAGGCGCTATAGAAATAATCCATTTATTATTATTATTATTATTAATCATCTTCCGAAGTTACTGCATTTTACCCCTGGACATCTTCCATAATAAACAAACACTTTATTTTAAATTAAAAAAATAAAGCAATAACTTTGTTTACATCACTTTTATTTATACTTTTGCCCACCGGGTTTCGCTACTACCGTAGCTTCTTCGGGGCAGTAAACTTTGTTTTTACCACTATACCTTATAAATTATTTCTTTCATAAATAAAAGTCGTTAAAACAAAATATTGTTCAATATTTACCTGATAAACTGCCGCCAGAAAATAATATTGCACTTATTAAGAGTAATATAAATATTTTCTTCAACAGATTTGTAATAACTTTGTGGCGTCATTATCAATAAATTAATAAGAATTTTTAATATTGTTTATATTTTTAATGTTTTAAAATATTTTATTTGTTAATATATTATAAGAGTATTTAATTTTTCAATAATTTTTAATTAATTACTTACCTATTTTCATCAAATATTGTTAATTTTTTTATGTTTTTGTAATTTGTCTATTCTTACATTATTATTTTCTATGTTTATCATTTGTCTGTACTTGTTATTATTTTTTGTATACTGTTTATCCTGATGAGGAAAGCTATGCTTTCAAAACATGTTGATATTCAGATATTAAAAGAGTGGTGTAAACAAAGTTATTCTTATTAATTTAGTAATATTACTATGTTTATTGTGTTTTGCATTACTAAGAAAATATGGTATCAATGATTTTAAATGCATTGACTTCTGTTCGTTAAATGCCCATTGTTGTTCCCTGAAAGGAAGTCCGTGAATGTGCAAGACGTGCATTTTCTCCTTTCCGCGTGTGACGCATTCTTGTATTATTGCTAATAATATTGTATAAATACTACAATGACGCACCTGCATAATAAATATTGCTATTGGATTATCTTCACCAATTCAAGTTGAATTACTGTCTTTTAGATCAAAAATATTTACCTACCGACTTTTTTTGAAAATTAAATTTTAATAAAAATTGCACAATAATTATTCAGTGCGACCGGTCTTCGAACCGGAAATCTCTGATTTCCGAGCGCATCCCTCTCCAATTTAACTGTCAAACTCCTTTTCAAATCAGTCACACATCTTCTATGATTTAATTATATGATGTTTACTTTATTAGACTATATTTTTGTCCGTTGGTAGACCGTACCGGTTGGTTTCAGACTGTTACGGACATTTTCAGACTGGTTATATTTCAACTCGCATCTTGAAAGCATTAAAATGTTGTGTATTAACTATAGTTGAACTACAGTCCTTCCTTCGCCTTAGTTTATGGCTAAAAATTTATAGTAACATTGTTTTATCACTTTGTCGAGGGAAAACCTGACAATGACAGCACCTTGTGGGAATATGTCATCACATACATTTGTTTATTGTTTATCACAGTAATTGTATCTGTAAAGAGTCATGTTAACATGTTCAAGTGTTATATCATAGCAGTATTGAAAGGCAGGCAAGATAAGCCTTGTGCTAATTGATATCGAATTAAGTTGATCCTATTTTTGACACCTTGGAATGAATAGTGTCACGTATATCAAATAATTATATCCTGGAATTACGAAAAATAGTGGTAGAAAAACGTATGAAACACAAAAAGAGGGAAATAGTTAATATTGTAAGCTCCATCAGTGAGAAGGAATCGTTGAGCAAACTAGTTAAAATTAATTCTCCGAAGTGACTCAGGTGTGAAGTATTCTCAACTCACGTTCACTTTAATCCATAAGTGGCCACCGTCTGACTACTCGCTATTCGCTGCTAAAACCAATATGTGCAGAGATAGTGCTGTTGGTAGCTTCCGACTTTATAATTAAATTCGTTATATAAGTACTAAGCTCAAAGGCAACACGAAGCTTCTTTACAAATAAAAAATGATAAATTTTACAAAAACACTCAATGCTTTTCCGGACTCCTGGGCAAGATAATCAAACTGGACCCTCATCGCTCTAATAGAAATAAGAATTGCAACAAATTGTAATGGCTGAATATTAACAAATTCTGCACCAAACGACTATATTTTAGGTATTACTCGCCTAGCTAATAATACCCCCATTCGAATTTTAGTCACGATGCTTAGGGAGTTATCACTTTGCACCACAGGTGAATATTTAAAGTTTGGTTCATCTTAAATAAATAGTAATTAAACTTTTTTATTAAACTATGATTAATTTATAATTTGGAAACTGTCAATTCCTGGCGGAATTCTATTTTAAAATGATTTTTTTTAAACTGAAAAACCTTTGTAACGTTCTTCCACTTGTTTATTTCAGACCGGACCGGTTTCACCTTATAGCGGGTATTTTAAGACTGATATTGATTTTTTGTTGTTTTTGGTTATATTTCGTTGTATTTTCAAAGCAGATGGGTTAAAACTTTTTTTTTAAATCACCGTTAGCCCCTAAATAATTGTTAAAGATGCCTCTAAAATCGCGAAAAATACTTCTCATCCATACTAGATATTTACTAAACCTTTAATTTTAAAAAAAGATCATTCCGTTTGGCTAGGTATTTTGGCGTCCAATCCAAAATTCAGTTTTGTATGAAACAGGCACCGCAGCCGTTCCCCTTAATATATTTTTGAGTAAAATTCTTGAGAAATATTTATGTTTTAAGTTTTTCACAGACGTTATTTTTATAATTTTTTTTATGTATATATATATATATTTATATATATATATATTATATATATATTGTAACCTTACTTGTAAATTTTGAGTTTTGAAAAAAAAAATATCCTTTAGTTAAATGAACTACGGATAACCAGGTACATTAACATTGGTCGATTTGTAGATGATATTACAAAGTCGTAATCTTTTGGATTTTTTTTGTGTTAATCACCAACGCCGAAACTGGCTTTACCGCTGTGGTAGAAACAAAAATAAACCTATTGATCCTCTTAGAAAAAAAAGACAAATCCTTAATGATTGAAAAACATAAGTCTGTGATTGTTTAACCAATCCTGTTTCTCTCAAAGACATTTTCAAAACATTTACGACTAACTCATAAACATTCTGACTAACCGAGAACCCAACTGTTGCTAATCTGATTGAATAAATATTGCTATTGGTAATGCAGTAAGCTGCCATATTTAGTATTGCGAACGGAATTTAAATAAACAGTGAAATACAAACAAGGAGGTATGACGATAGGTTTTTTTTCATATTTTGTCCATACAGATAACGTTTACAGTTTGTGCTAATACTGTGATTGCGATACTCGTACAATTTGCATAAGTGTGTGTGTGTTTTATTTATAAGCGATATACCTTGTGTTTGCATTTGCTGATGTTTAAAACGTGAAAGGTGAATAGCTTCTTATTTTCTTTTAATTGCAACGATGCTGTTTATTTTTATTGTTGACTAGCTGGTGTGTACCGAGCCTTGCTCGGGATAATATATTTTTTAGATTTTTAAAAAAAATTTAAAAACCGCACAAGAGTCCCAACTGCTCCCAGCCGTCTGGAGCCAGAGATACTATAGCATCCCCAATTGAAGAATGTTGTGAGGCTGGAGGTATTGAGGGGGGGAAGGAGAAGGGGAAGAGGAAGGTAGGGAAATATCTGGCTATTCAGATCTGGTTACCAAACACGGCTAAAAGCCATTTCAAGCAACGTTTCAATTCTGAATGGTGGTCTTTCACCAGGGTGATACTGGTAGTATCTTCCACTCTGGAACGTGCGCAAATATACCATATATTATTTTGAATTAATGGATTGTGAAACAACAAAAATTAATTAAATAAAATTTACTTGCGCACGCCGGAATTTGAACCCGCGACCTTCGGATTCGTAGTCGAGAGCCTTACCCCTCATAAAGTGGACCATGGAGGCCATCATAAAGTTATTAAGTTTTGAATTCATGCATGTCGTTTGGGTACCATAATTGATTTGATCTAAATAAAGAAACAGTGATTTGAAAATTTTATTTCCTTCTAAACATTTATTATAACATAACATAACATAACTAAATACAAAAAAGTACCTATCTACTTGTGTTTTCCATTTTTTAAATATTCTACCTAAACAAACCGTCTTCTTTTGAATATGTAATCTGTGGCTAACCAGAGTGGTATATCTATGGACTAATCTCAATATAACATGGGTAAATGTTTTTAAAACTAATTTTAAAACGTTATAGCAACAGTTTTACACGTTGGATTTCATTCAAACTGCTCTATAAACTTCCCGTCACTAATAAGAACAAACTGTGCTATTTTCAGTGAAACCGATTAAATAATTTTCGAGAAAATCGAGGACAGTCAGACAAATATTCATTTTCATTTTGACCCGCCAAAGGAAGTATGAAGAATCAACTCAACTCTCAGGGAAATTTTACAATTATAATTAGTAGAATCACTCTAAGAAACATACTAAGAACGTATCTATTGCCAATATACGTTTATATTTTTTTTACAATCGATTGCATACGATCAACAATGTACGATTAATAACTAAAGTTATTGCCTTATACCAACAATTAAAACAGCTAGTGAAGGCTAATGATTAAAGAACAAGAAACTAAGGTTTGTCACGCAATATTCACTAGTTTCCTTTCGGTATCAATGTACACGCATGTCACTTTACCAGTATATCACCCTCTTTTTAACGCTTACCGGGACCTACTTGTCTCCAGATTATCTGTTGTTTGCTAAAGGATCGATTTCGTTCGAATTCATTCTTTCTTTGCCCTGGGGCATCGGTTTTCAAGATGGCAGGTGTCTCATAGTACATTCTCAGAACGTAATACAAATCATAGGTGGATTTTTTTACTCAAATTCGCAAAGAATTCGGGGAATGCCGTAGAAACGTAAATACAGTAATCAGGAACGCGGTTCTGGTTCTTTTAAAGGGAAATTCCTTATCTTTTTTCTAAGGCTTAAAGACTTTTTGAATAACGCGGAATTCGGGTGAGACATAGCAAAAAAAATATTAACAGGTTGTTGAGAGATTATTTGAAAATAAAAATTAATGAAATATCTTTAAGTGACACAAGGTTTTGAATCAAAACTTTAAAAAAAATAACATTATATAAAAATGCATTTTAATTTTAATTTATTTATTTATTTCTTAAAGTTTAACAAAAAATTCGAAAAAAATGTAACCTTAGTGGGGTACCCCGTTCTAAGGTCACATTGTACATGGTTTTATATAAAGAATATGAATTTGGTAAAGTATATTTTAAGTTAGATAAAAAAATTTAACTAAGATTTCGTAATCATATTAAAATATTACTAGAGGAACATGATAATGCAATAAGATTAAAAAGAATTCTAAAATATTATTAGAAAACATAACGTGACCGTTAAACCCTGTTTGGTTGCAATATCATATCTATATTCTTCCGTCCCATGTCCATAATCCATATCTTAATACTTTTTTTGAATTCGGTTAATTTTGTAATGGTTTTTATTGCTAGAGGGAGGATGTTAAATACTTTTATAGAGAAATATTGCAAATTTATTTGTCCAAAGGTAGTTTTTATTGTAGGTTGATGGAATGTAAGTTGTAATGCGGATCTTGTGAATCGATCCAAGATTGTATGTGTAAAGTTATTCTGATTTTTTAATGTGTAAATTAAAATATCTTTTGTATATAATTGTTTCAGAGACATTAAATTCAGGGCGTTAAAAACGTAGTCTTTAGGAGTTGATGAGGACTCTAAGAATAATTTTCAAAATTGCCTTTTGAGCTATGATAACTGGTTTTATAGTGGAATCGCATGAACTTCCCCATCCGATAAGACCATATTGAAGATGAGATTGGCCTAAGGCATAATAAATTTTAATTAGTTGTTCTTTATCTAAAACGTTTCTTATTGTTTTGAAAAAATAAGTTAGTTTTTCTATTTTTATTTATACATTTTGATTTTATTTTTAAATATCATAAATACGCTTTTTAAGGCAGTATTACGTTTTGTAAAAAGGTACCTGCCTCACGAGATAGTAATGATCTTTTATGTCACTAATTCTAAAAGTGTCATTTTCCGTCGTGGTTAATCTATGCCGACCGTAGAGGTGGGTCATTCCACTTATTTTACAAACTCAGTTCCAATTCCGAGTTCAGCCACACGGACTCGATTCCTCGGACTCGATCCTTCATTTCTTTCAGTCCGCCCGGGTCCGCCGTTCCGGAAGCAAAAATTGTTCATATTACACTATTGAATAGTTTATGACTCCCATAAAAAACCTTAGTTTTTCCTTGAGTGTGAGTCAGTCCGGTCGGAATGACTCCCCTCTATGACGCGCCTACCGTAGATTGCCAAACATTGTGAACTACTGTGCCGAAAATGTAGACATAATGTTTAAAGTAAATAATAATGTAAATGGCAACTTACTTAATATTAAGTTTTTCTCGTGTTAAAACTACGCAAATATTGACAATTTTAAAGAATGTCGTTCGCTGAATTCAGCTGACTGAACCAGAACCGCAGTTAAGCAAGAAGACTGTAAGCCTAAGGAAAAGGATAAGGAATGACTCCAATATACAACGTTAGTCGTTCCTTGAGTGTGAGTTCGGAACGATTTCATCCAGATTTGCGAAGTCGGAGTGAGTCCACCGCCTTCGGAATCGGATTCATGGACTCCTGCCGTGAATTGGCGAAGATTGCAAACTACCGTGTCGAAAATGTTAACATCTACATAATGTTTAATAAACTTTACTAACTATTAATGTTTAAAGTAAATAATAATGTAATTTGAGTTTTTCTCCTCTCAAAACTACTCAAATATTGATATTTTTAATGAATGTAATTCGCTTAATGACAGCTGACAGCTGTCATCCGAGAGAAACAGAACCGTAATTAAGCAAGAACTTTTTAAGCCTATAGAAAAAGATGAGGAATCTTCCTTAAAAATAACGGGAATTGCACTCAACCAGGTTTCGTACTTACCAAGAATCATATTTATTCGATTCTACGTTATCTACTGGTACACATATACATTGTAATTTTTATTTAGGTGTACTCTACATTACTCAAAATCTGTCACTTTACAGAAGTAAACCAAGGAAGAATCTCTGAAGTGTATGTGTGGTCAAACCAAATATGAATAGATTACTATTGAAGAGTTCTGATAAAAATGAAGGTGTATGAGAGTAGACACTAAGGAACTATGCCAGCAAGTCATGTATTTTGCTGATAAGGTAATTGACTTAAGGGTGATATCAGAGTTCTGATATCAAGCCTGACGTATAACACTAAGGTACGAAACTATTGGATGAAGAACAAAAGACAACTTAACCCTTCTGGATTTTAAAAATTTTTGCAGTGCGAACGAATACGATGAAATGTGTTGGAACTTTTTTTAATTGTGCTCTTTAATTATCATTGTTTAACTTGTCCCTAAAACAAATACTCTTTTTAAAACTAGATAAAATTATGTTTCAGATGTTTGTGTTTGAAATATACATTGATATTTTTAAACATATAAAAATATGTTTATATCAAACGTGAAAAATGTTGAAAAAAAACATGCCACATACATTATTACTACAAACGTCGATAAACTGTATGGAATTCGAAATTTGTAAAGCACTTTTCTATTGTTTATGGAATTCGCAAAAAAAAGTGTCAATTCACTTTTTATCTCGTTTATAACAAAAAATAAAAAAATATATAAATCATTGTTGTTCCCATGAAAAAAAATTGTAGTTAGTTTTTTTTTCACATTTTAAACGTTAATTTCGTGGATACACGTTTTCTCACACATGCATAAGGCATGTACGTTATTTAAAAAAATCATTTTTATGACTTTCTTATAAAATTCAGTATAAAAAATATCAATTTAAACTACAATTTACAACATGACATTATTGTATAAATATTTGATGAAAACTGATGAAAAATAACACAAATAAGTCGTAAATACATTGAATTACACTAGAAAAACAAGTTAATTTGACATTTTAAAAAAATTGTCGCCGTACATCTGATACGAATTTTTTAAATTCAATTCAAGAGAATACATATATTACTATTATCTACTTTTTTCATTAAATTTAGTAAAATTATCTGAACGTAGAATTATGTGCGATTTAACGTGTTTATTTAAGATAATAAATTCCATGTTTTATACCCCTGAACTGCTATATTTGATTACTTTCCATGTACCTCTAAGGACAAGATAATACCTACCAATTTATTGTGACAATTCGACTTCAGCGTCTCAATATTATTCCCCTGTGCGACGGATTCAACATCTGGGGAACAAATACTTCGATGTTATTAACATATTTGGCACTTCGATGTTACAGTATGAGCATACATTCGTACGGTTTTTTTCACCGAGTAGAGCTAGGTTATTTGAAACTATTTAATTGTGGATAAAAGCGTCAAATTAAGTTTCTTCTGTTAATATTATCTACTATAATACATATGTACCTTTTCAATATTACCTATAAATATCCATGTAAAAGCCTGTCTTGGGCGTAAATAAATGAATTAAAAAAATCATCACTTTGACTGTTTTCAGGATTTTATTCAAAGCACCTAGTACACTCGTATATTAGAATCAAACCGAAGAGAAGTTTTATTTCTCTTTCGAATAGCAAAGATATCACACATTTCTGCATTACAAAAAAAGTGCTTTTGTAATGCAAATATAGCCTGAGATGTTAATTAGATCCACGAGGGGTTCGTGCAGTAAAACAATGCGTGATTTCATTACAGATGAGGAGGTCAAAAATGAATCAATATCCGATGTAAATGTGAAGAATAAGATTAAGATAGGGACGTTTTGAGTTGGTTTTTGGAGCGATTGTATATGGTATCACAGCTGGATGCAGGTTCAAGTGAATCAAAAATATGTGTTGAATTTATAGAAATACGATGCGTATGAATGTGGATGATATAAGGAGTGTGTGCCAGGACAAATTGCTTTGTGTTTTATGCTTTCTCTGCCTACCCCTGCGTTTATGTGTCGTTATACTCATCGTGGGCGTGATCATTAATTATTCCTAAGATTTTAAAATCAAATGTAATGTTAAATTTTTTTATTGAAATAGTTTTAAAACTCACTGTAATATGTTTTAATCACTGAAAATAATATTAACAAATATCAAATGAAATATGAAAAAGAAAAGAAAAAAGTAGGTTTTTTAAAAGTAGGTTAACAGTTTTTGTTTATTCTTGCACGCATTTTATAACGGCTTGGAAAAAATCGTGTCAATACATATTTCTGCTAAGACAACGTAAATATAAAAAAAAATTAGAATCAAATCCGGTTTTCTAGCTCGTGACGTCACTAAATAAAAATGTCCGGTTCGCGATTTGTTTATTAAATTTTATTAATATCCTAACAATTTTTTTTAAATATGCCAACACTGAAATTTCCGCTGAGTTTTGACGTTTTATAATATCGATATCTTTGGACCCAAAAATAGAAATATCAAAACAAAACACAAAAAAAAATCATGTTCTTGGTAGTACTCTTGAAATTAATTAAATGTAAAACAAACCATAATAGTACTCCAACTCTATTCACGAGAATTTCTCAATTAGGGAGTTATTAATTTAAAAAAAGAAACTAAAAGGATTATGTAAATTCGTAAATAAAACATTTTTAGTACTTACATACGTACTATTAATACCATGTAAGCAATGTTGTTAATTATATATAATAAATATCTTTAAAAAGACAAAATTTAAATTTTTATTTTTTTTCTGTATCCTATGAAATCTGAAAACTTGTAAATATAGTATAATTACATTATGTTCCATCAATTATTTAGGCAATTATAATATTTTCACGCTTTTTGTCATGTAAATGACATTGTTTACATACGTATCTAATAATAATAATAATAATTGGATGATTTGTATAGCGCCGTTTTTTTGTGAAAAATCACCTCAAGGGCGCTGTATAAATATTATTTCCTATTCTATATCTAATTATGTACAAACAGAAACAGAAAAACCTACTTACCTGGCAGGTCGCTTTAGATGAACACAGTTTTATTAGAAAATTTAAGTATAGAGACGATAGTTTTACAGTTGCTATTTTATCCTCCTTTTCTATTGATGTTACATTTATTAGAAGATTGGTGGCACAAGAAGAGTTCGTATTTATTTTCAATATTAAAGCGTAAGATACTTTTAATTGATATTAACATTTTTTATTTATTTTTACACATTTAGTTATTTAAAATGTTACGGTCTGTGAACGCATTGGCGCACCGAGCGTGAATTTAAAAAAAATATATATTTAATGACCTTATTTAAGTACTAACCGGTTAGCCTAGCTAAGCAATTTACGGGCGCGTTTCTTCAATTTATCGATATGATTATCTGAAAAGATGAGTTTTAAGTTTAGTTCCGAATTCTGTCGAGTCTTTGATAATTCATGCGGCAGCTCATTCAAGGCTTTAGGTCCTGATACTCCGAAAGTTCGATCACCGAACATAGTATTATTTGTGCGCTTTGGTTCCTTCAACCTCCCGATAGCCGATGACACTGCTGACCTAAGGGTGGACTGCCGTGAATTGGTATTTTCAGGAATACACAGTTCTGATAAATAAGCCGGAGCCATTCCGTTAAGTGACTTTAATACCATCCAGCAGAGCTTGAACTGGATTCTTTCAGGACATTTGAGCCAGTGGAGATTTTTAAAATGCTCTGAAATGAGAGAATATTTAGATACGCCGGTGATAAGTCTTGCTGCAGCGTTGAATACTGATTGCAATCTGTTAATTTGGTATTTAGGGAGTATCTATTGTTTATTAATGTGTTATTATTATTTATGGAGGAATCTTGCAGTCCATATAGAAATATAGCCAAAAATATATGGAATTAATTATATGTCATATTGACAATTCTTAAATTGAAGTATGATACCGATAAACACGACAGAGATCAATGAGAGGGCGTTAGCTCAATTGGTTACAGCGCATATCCCGGATAGAGCGAGGGGTCCTAGGTTATCTTTTTTTCTCTGTGTTTTCTGTTTCATATTTCAATGGAGATTAGTTAATATTATCTTCAATGATTAAAAAATATTACAAATATTATACGATAAAAGTGGGTTAAAAAAACCTAAAATGGTTGATTCTGTAAAATATTATAATATTTATTTTTGTACTACAGTATTATATTTCTATACAAAGGGTGCGTTGATATTATGTAGTCACGGCATGTACGCTTTTCAGCAACGGCGACCTTTTTAGTAGCTGTCATTAGCTAGGGAAGACCCCTGGCCGCTTTTTTACCCGAATGTGAAAGCGGCTTAGCCCATGCTTTAGAATTTACAATTTTTTGGTAAAACGCGTGAAGTACAAAGGTTTTTTTTATGGCAGCTTTAAAGCGCCTCCCCATAGAATTCCAATATGACTCGCATATAAAATAACTCAAAATATTATTGGTAGGTAGGTACCACACATAATAATAGAGATGATGCCCTAAGAAACCAAAGGGAAAAAACCGAAATAAGAAGGGTGGGGCCGGCGAGCTAAGCGTGCCGCCAGTTAATGTAAAACAGCAACTAAGTAAAAAGGTTCCACTTTTTTACAAAATCCGAATATTTTGTAAGAATATTTAATTTGACCCTTTTTTATAAATGTTTTGTAATTTGCTTACCGCTGTTAAAATCACGTGGAATAAACGTGGACGGTAGAGAACTAAGCTGGTGCCAACATGGGAGTCACGTGATCTTTGCCTCCTGCCTTCGAAATCTTATTAGGGCAAGTCTTTTAATTCTGATGTGAGTGGTAGACGCCTTGATCCGTTTTTAAATTGCACTAAAAAATGAAAGTACAGTCTAACATTTTGTAGTAGACAAAAATGAGGGCGCTTTGATCGTTTAAAATGTTTTAAATGATAAAACCAAGATGGCTCGTAGGAAGATTTTTTAAGTTTTAAAAAGCATAATGGTCCAATTGCATGTAACAAACGCTATCCGGAAATTATTAATTAATATTAATTTTCCTAAAGGAGATGATTTTTTATTAAGTTCCGTAATTTATGTATCAAAATAACCATTTATTAGATGTTACATAATTACATAACAACTCTAATTCACAGATCAAAAATATATATTTAAAAAAACGTAAAAAAATTATGATGTTTTTCATTGTTCCTTAATAATGAACTGTCAAATTCCAATGGGAATCTTTTTTTTTAAATGAAAATTAAGAACATTATTATTCAGCACGCTGAACGATTGGTTGTGAACGAACCCGACAAAATTGCAATTTAATTTTTGGAATCTTAGTGCTTATCGAAACATTTCTTATTTAAATACAAGTTTTTTTTTTCCTTTTAATGGTAATTTTCTGTAAAGAGAATAAAGTGAATCAGGTCGGTACAATCACGCAATCAGCTACTTGCCCGGGGGTTGGAAGTTTACCGCCAAGCCACTGGATAAACTATATCTTCTTTTCATAGCGTGCATAGCCCTGAAGAAATGATTGTGTGTGATATTCAATAAATAATATGTGTTTGCAAGGTAGCACCCATGGTCTGAAAGCAGTACAGTAGCAGCCTCAGATGGTCGAGCACCGACATGTTTGGAATATTAATAGACGTTCATCGCATTGGTGACAATAAATAATTGACCTCGAATTCCTGATGAAATAACTGTCAGGTGATGTACGCTAATAAAACGTTACAATTAACAACAGGTATACGAGTACTTAGGAATCCTTTGCAAGTTTATAGAAAAAAAGGGGTCCTCTAAAATATATTTTGGGCAAAACAAACTTAAATATAAAAGTGTATTTTGCTCACAATTTTCATATTTTTATTGTAATAAAAAAATTTCGTTAATATTTTATGTGAATACTGCACAACAGTCCTAATTGCCCGAAGCCGGTGAGACTATGGCATCCCCAATTGGGGTATATTGTGAAGCTGAAGGGAAATGTGGGGTAGGAGATGAGTGGGAGGATGGTTGAAAAGTACCTGTTTATTTAACCTGGTAACCAAACACGGCGAAAGCCATTTCAAGCAACGTTTAGATGCTGAAGGATGTTCTTCCCCAGATTCTTACCCACCCCTCATACCTTTTTCCTTCCCAGCACTTCCTCTCCTTCCTTTACTAAAAAGACCCTCCGCACTCCTTCCCAAAAGGAGACATAGACCTGTGTGGACTTATTACAAAAATTAAAAAATAATAATAATACGTGTGAAATAAAATAAAATAAAATAATAAAATTGCACACGCCGGATCTCAAACTAGCGACCTCTCGACTGTTAGGTCATATTATCTAATAACTACAGCTAACATCTCAATGGCAGAGCACTAGGAAATGACTGGCGATCAGGTAAATTTGATTAGCGTGTTCATTATACCATTCTAGTTTTCTATATAGGGTCAATTTCGACTCGGCGAAGGCTTTTCTTGTGTCATCAACGGTCGCTCCCATCAAGCTGCGTCATTTTCATAGAGTTATGTCGTTTAACCGTTTAACGCCATTGATAGAGATTCCTAAGTCGGGTTCAGGTAGGTATTATGTTTTTTTCTGTATCATGTATATTTCTAGACGTAATATTATTGTTAATTTTTTTTTACTGATCATTGCAAAGTATCTTACTATGAATAATTAAATATACATTCATTATTAGTATTTCATCATCATATCACCAGTAAATATAACCCGGAAATGCATCACAAATACTGTTTTAAAGATCCCCATAAGGACGTCAAAAACGGAAATTTTAAAACATTTTTTCGTTCCACGTATACAAAACATCTTTGCCAAAAATTTTCTAGTTCATCATCTCAAAAAGGACAAAATGGCTATCACTCCTCATAATCATAATACCAGAACAAAGCAACTAGACAAGCTAAATATACCCAAGTGTAATACTACTTTTGAATAAAGAACCTCTGAATTTTTAGTATTAAACAAAGAAATTCAATCAATAATTGCATTAAGTCTGGCATAAGGAATCAACAGAAGAATAACTGACTAGTATTCTTAAAACAACGTCATAGAAATTACTGGAAATTCCCTACCCAAACCTTGAAGTTGAAATATAGAAGTCGCTGAAACCCCCATATTCAAAACCTAGTTCGCCTCAGCACAGGATCTCATAGTGAGGAGAACTACGAAAATAATCTGAAATATAAATGTATTTTTTATATTTACACTTTACTTTAAAATATCAACATTATATAGAAATTAATAATTTAAAAAAAAAATTAAATACGAAGTTCCTTTGCCATCTTTATGGATAGCACGCCATTGCTTATTGACTATTTCCAAATCTTATTATCTACATTAAAATATAGCTCAATTTAATAATCTCCAACGCAATTATTGAATTGAGCGAGTACATGTAAATTTTATATTTTCTACCATAAAAATGCAACTAAGTACTAAGTAGGTAATTAATATCTATCAATATGAAATATATGTAGATACATATACATTACAGAAATACGACAGATGGACGATATCGATACTTAATATATAAATTAATTTATTTGCATAAATACCATTCTCCAAATGCGGTTAAAAACGAAATATGGATAACATTCTTGTGTAGGTAGGCACATTAAATGGAATGCGGAAACATTAAATTAAGGCCAATAAATATTATTACCTAATCAATGTTACTTCGCAGTAAAACATTTCCTAAATTGCAAAAACACGTTAACTAATTGATTAGTTTACAAAGATATTTAGTAAATAATATTTTATTAATCGGAACCACGGGCAACATGCATGCTTCCGTTTTTACAAGCCTTCGAAATATTAGTTTCTAATCTGCCCACTAAATAGTGCTTACTTGAACTATTATACATTAAATGATTTCTGTTTTGTGTTTCGTATTTTTTAACATTAACTCTACTATGTCTATTTGACTCCAGATCAGAAGGTTGCGTGTTCATATCACGTCGGGGTCACCAATGTAGTTATTACAGTATAGGGACTTCTTATAATCAAACTGGCACAACTAAAACTAAATCTATGGTATATATATATATATATACCATAGATTTATATATATATAGTATCTATGTCAGGAGTGAGGCCGTTGGTTTCTAATATTGTTGTTTTTCATGGATTGAAATTTGTTTTATTGCTGACGGTACTGCTTTACAATTATCTTTAAAACTACTTTCGGGTTGATTTATTACTTTCTGGAAGACGGATTATCTAGGCGATAATAATAATAATAATAACAAAGCATTTATATAGCGCAGTTTTGTGTTATTTCACTTCAAGTGCGCTTTGAATAGAGAGTTTGGCAGGAGACATCAAAGGGTCTCCCTGATCTGGCTCACTCTGCAGTTGGTGGGCAGACGCATCCACTGCCAAGATCTGGACAAACCTCACCCCATGAACCAAACGTAGCGGACCACTTAGGGTGACCCATGTTTGGTGTTGATTATTATCCAAGAATGGTTCCCGGTGCGACTGCAATTACCACTCAGCATTACAGATAACCTGTAATGCTGATTCAACCTCATACAGTTTACGTCTGACTCATAACAAACAACACGTGTGCAATATTAGTTAAGTAACTCCTGCCTGATATCGGTTTGTTTTGACTGGTCGCAAATGTCGAACGAACCCGAGAAGTCATACCAGACACCGCCACATTAGTTTAAATTCTCGGTTTAACGACCCTCCTTACTAAGAAACATATTCTTGTGAACATATTACGCCATCTATGATTCAGTCGAAGAACTAATAAATTGCATTAAATCGAAAATGCAGATCTACTTCCATATCAGATTCTATTCTAGGTCAATATAACATAAGTACATATTTCTATCGATTACCGTTATTTTCATTATTTTATTTATTTATTACGAAAGTACATAATATTATATAAGCACTAATAATAAATGAGAATATTTAAATAAATAAAAATCATTAGTAATAATAATAATAACAGTTATTTATTCCAGAAGGTATGCAGGAGCACTGAAATGCAATTCGTTCCATAAGTGTACATAATACAAACAAAAAATAACAATAGGTAGGTGAAATAAGGGGAAGGAAAAAAAAGAAAAGAATAACATAGAAAAAGATTACTCAGTAAAATATGCAAAATAAGTCCATTAACTAAGAGAGAAATTTTTTTTAACAAGTTTATGTAGGGTATTTGATGTCTTAATTAAAATAAATAGATTAAAATGTGTACAAGTGCTATTACGTCGTGTCAAGTCAGTATTAGTTCCCGGCTAGGCATGTTGCCTGTTTTAAGTACCCAAATATAATATTCTGTATTTATCATTGTTTTTCTTATATTGATATAATTGGTTAATTGGCTTGAGTAGAGGAGAGTTGACTCTCTTCTACTCAAACCAATTAACCATTTCTCTTTATATTCGTAAAACACTCCATAGTTTTAAAGGATTTGCCTACTGTAACCAAAAATATATTTCTCTTCAAAATCTATACCTAATTTACATTTATATAGCAAAACTAATCAATACACATCAATACTTGTACCACATTTAACACATCAACTTGAACACCTCAGCACAGGTTCTCCTAGTGAGGTGGACACGACACATATAACACTCCATTCACAGAATTACCTCTTCAAACCCACCTTATACTCCACATTATAAAACACCATTCAAAGCACCTTTATTATACCTTTTAAAAAAATATTATGTAAAATGTTACTGTCTAATATATAGATATAAATGAATATCTTCAACGGCTTAGCATAACAAGGTTCTATTTTCAAATCTATATGATGGAATAATGAACTCTATCCCTAGAGCGTATTATATCACGACATTGCTATGGAACCTTCTTAATCTAAGGGGTCGATTTAGAGTACATATATATTAGATATGGAAATTTATAATTTTTTTTTTTTCAATTAGGATAGTATCTAATCTACAGTAGAATCATTTTAAATAGATTCTTGCTTTTGTAGTGGTGTACTGTATGGTAGGACTTACGGGGTAAGGAGGTGCGGGTGTTGCAAACTATTTCGAAATTATTTAAACCACTACTGCATAAATCTCTGTAAATTGGTTTGCATGTACATATACTTTTTCATTTCATATGTATTTTCGTTTTTTAGAAATTTTTCTTTACATCTTCAATTAAATGTTATACAGGGTGTTAAGAGACGTACCCGACTTACTTTAACCAGTCTGACCGTATTTGGAGTAAAAAAATTAAATAAGAAAATATTTTTTTAAATCGGTATGTAATGATTTTTGTTGCTTGTATTTTTATTTATTTGAAAAAAAAAAACTACAAAAATGTCACCGGAGACCAAAATTTCCATATTATTTTTTACTCCAAATAAGGTCAGGAATCACTGGTTAAAGTAAGTCAGGTATTTTTGTTAACATTGTGTACAGCGAAAAAAATAGGAGAGAAGAGTTAACTTTTTCTTTTAAATGTCGGTGTACGATTGCCGGTACGTGCTGCGTTCTGCGCATTGCGGCATTTGTCACGCGCGCATGCCCACGACAGTGAAAACAAACACTACAACATGCGCTTTGGACGTTTATTTTTTCTTCAAGACATAACATTTGTATTTGCCGGCGAAACTGAGCGGGTTACATCACCGGTGACGTCACGGAGGATGAACATAACAATGGTAGGATTAAAATTATGTTAACGGTAATAGAAGTTGACACGCGATGCGCGATTTTCAGCTTTGACCAAATAATATGTAGGCCGCACAAATTGCTTAAAATCTTCTTAACTGTCTTACAAATTTAAAATTGTTATTACATTATTTTTTTATGAATGTTCTCTGCACTAACATTTTACACTCCACTTCCACTGGAATGATGTAAAAAAATAACAAAAACTAATCTGTGCCCGCCAGTAAATCCTCGTTGTAAGTCTTGGACTTTTGGATGGATTGATCGAGAAAATCTTGACGGAGATTGGTGTTTGTTACTCGTTGGATAAAAACACTACAGTTCTCAACGCTGATTGGATGTCTGATGAATAATACAATGATCTAGTGAGGCTTAAATATCTCCATAGTAATAAATGAAGGATATTGTTTACTGAGAATTTCGTAAGAAAAGAAGAATGAATCATGAAAATTCTGTTATTTATAACTTTGACATTTCAAACCATAGGAAGGTACAATAACTTGAACTTAGTAAAATGTCTATTTTTGGCTGCATTTGCTGCACCGAGTAAATCGATAAGATCATTAAATGAAATCACTTCACGTCACTGAAATGTACGTACGTAATTGCTATTCCAACGAAGGTATTAGAAAATATTTTTAGAACAATGATTGCATCTTAAGCTAACGTTATATGACGTCTGTACTCTGTACGTACATAACTTTCACTATCATTTGCGGAAAAACAAGAGGATGCGGTTAAGATTTCTGACAAACGAACCAAATATAAAATGATGTTATTGATCGTGGAACCAACGCAATACATTTATTTCACAATGTTCCTTACAACAGTCATAAAATGATATTTGAAGACCCGATCAAACTTAATCGCCCTGCCCATATCAACGTACGTGATACGGCCGCTATATTATCGCCCGAACGCAACAAACCGTATCCCGTTCGTTCAGGTACAAAAAAACTATACCCGAAACCCACAAAACATTCGTATACGTCAAGTTTGTTCCTGCGTCATCTCGCTTAGTATTTAACGTAAAATACTAAACGAGACATACCAGACAAAATTAGTAATATAAAAATTTTGTCTGGGATATTGTAAACACGTATTGCGAAATCTAATGAAAAAATAAAACGATTTTTTTTACCTACTTTTTGAATAATAACCCACAGGATGGGCGGTTAACAATAATCCTGAGATACATCATTGTCAATTTATAATATGATTTTGAGTTTCGAGACAATTTAAACACTTTGTCCTGGTTGTTTCATCACAGTCTAAATTTATATGATACCTAATCATAATATACACATTGGCGTCCGTTCTAAAATATAAACCATTTTAAATAGGTTTTGGCATCGAGATTAAATATAAAATTATAAATTATTAATTTATTAATGATTGCAACTATTTTTACATAGGAAATACTTCTAGAAATTTCAGTATTATAGTTAAGGAACACCTAAGGTGTTTAAATAATAACAGCTATTCTGAATTTGCAAATCATATTTGATATAAATAAAGGTTTAAACGGTTTTCAATGAGAAAATTTTGAAATTTTAGAAAAGAGAAAAGGCGTTAATAGTGAATTGAATATAATTAATAATTTATTTTTTTAAATAGCTCTCTTGAATTCATTATTAAATTAATATTAATAATAAAAATTATTTATTTTTTTAATTTCTAATATAAATTTGTCACTCTATGTTTTATAATAATTTTTTATTAACATTTTTCATTGATTACTGTTTATGTTTATAATTTGTCTATTCTTAAATTATTGTGTTATATGTTTATCATTTGTCTATACTTGACATTACTATTTTTTAGTATTCTATATATTCCCGATGAGGAAAGCATCGCTTTCAAAACATGTTGATATGTATTTATTAATAAAGTGATTAATACAAAGTAATTTTTAATTAGTTTGTTCATAAAATTATTCTTAGTATTTCAATTAGTTAGTAGTTCCTACAAGGAACCCACCAAATCGTTGAAGATAAAATCCTACCTATTGTCCACCCACACGCAGCAAGTTGAGTGTGTGCATTTTCGGAAATAAACTGGTCAAACGTCAAACACGCGCAGTTAAAAATGGCGGAATGAATGTGTAATTGGCGGGAATTAGAGTAAATTCGTGAGTCAGGGATAAAGAGATAGTAGTTAGTTTATGGAGTGGAATTTATAACCGGCGGATGCGTTGTTATGGTCGTTACTCGGTGTCGTCTGGTCTGATAAATATTTATGCGATGCATTACTCCCATCTCTCTTGCGGCGATATTGTTATAATGTCCAAATAAGGTCTCCTTTGGTGTGGCCATTCGATGGTTCCATGGCTGGGTGAGCCCTTCACGAACCGTTGTCGATTCTGACCACGAAATCTTTTGGATTTTTTTTACGAAGTATGTTCCTATTATATGAATGCGCTTCTTTACACAAACATTTGCATAAAGTAAGTATTTGTATAAATGTTTTCAAAAAACATTTGCAGGAGACGCGACTTGATTGTTAATTATGTAATAATACTTGTATTTCAATTTCAATAAATCTGTAAATAATCTATACGGTAATAATACCCGGAACGACTCCACCCATTTTGAAAGAGTGGGAAAAGAATCCTTTTATCAATTTAATGCAATGGATTTTTTTTATCATCAGTAATACAACATTAATACCTAATCAAAGCCCACAAATTATTTTCTGAAAACGTATTTTCTTTGCAACTTTTTGTAGTAAGTTTTTCCCCCCCACAGTTGTCGCAGTACACAAGGCAGACATGGACTTACATGACATGAAAGATTTGATGACTTTTATAAATTATGTTCAACCTTCTACAAGGTATGTTAATGTTAAATTAGGTTAGGTAAAGTTAGGTTAGGAAAGGTCAAGTTACATAAGTGGAGCTTATGTAAGGTATGGTTCAAATAATAAATTAAAATTTACACTTTAATAATAGTAAACGGTGAGTTGTATATCTACATATTTCATTAAAATGAATAGTGGTTCTGGGTGTGTTATCCGTTAAATTTGTTTCCGTTTGTAAGTGGGACGAATTAGAATACAATGGAACAGTTAAAGTTGTGCCTCCGACAGTTTTGCATAAAGGGTTCAGACGCACGTGGAAATATTTGTTCAATATATAATTTTATGTGATTTAAAAAAAAAGTTTTATTTTTATTTCTTATAAGTTTATTACAAGTAATTTAAAAAATATACTTAATTAAAGGATATTTCTTGGTTGTGTATACCTTATCAGAAAAGAGGAATTCTTGTGTCTGATAAGGAAGTCACGATTCTTAATTTGGTAGTTACGTAATATTTAATTTGCTTCTCTTTATAAAATGTTTTGTATGAAATATTTAGGTATGTAAGTTTTTTTTTAAGGGAGAGCTTAATTTTATTTATTTGTTGTCATTATTACAGCGCATTTTAATGGGGAGGTTATTGTAGTTTTTTATGGCTTGATAAATATAATGGTTTTGCATTTGAGTTGTTTTAAAATTAAGTGTTATGAATTGATTTCCATTTCTCATAAGTAATACGTATGACCACAATTTTATGCACGAGTATAAAATGTATCGAGAACATCTCCTGTCTCTATCCTATCTTCCTCTTCCTCTCCCCCCTTCCTTCTTATTTTGTTTTTATTTTATTTATCTCGTTAGCTTCATAAATAAAACATCTGTATTTAACCACTGTTAGCACAAGAAACTTTGTTGGCTTTCCTTTTGTTAAACTTCCTTTGTATATATATTTGTATTAAAAGTTGTTTGTTTCTTACAAATGAATAAATTCCTAATTTGAAACATGCTTAATATATCTTCAACATTTGATATTGGAAATAGTGTGAAAGGTGATTTCGTAGAGAATATATTGGATAACATTGATTCCAAAAAACAAAATATGTTCCACAATCACATTTTACAAACACTTTGCAATATCATAAATGGTTAATTAATATTTTTAAATCAATTGACACACCGTCTGCTAGTTGCGAACAAAACAATTAAACAGATGGAGATATATCATTTTAAACAACTTTATTTTAAAATATATTTACATAATATTGAGTATTGTTAATTATCATTATATTCCTGATACAGGTAATAGAACACGCGAACAAGCGCCCTTGTTCTAGCTAAACCCACTGAAAGACTTGGAATGTTAGTAGCTGAGTTGACAAATGCGCCCACCCAGGCGTCGCGACGTCGCGTCGATAATTGAATTACTCTGCTAGCTAAGTCCTCCCATTGTATAAGCAACGTTTTTCGCTTTTTATTCTGAATTTGCCAACCATATTCTGGAAACGAATCATTCTTTTGATATAAGGTTTAAAAAATTTGCATACAATACAACTGGATTACAATTAGATAAATTTGAAATTTTACGAATTAGAAAAGTGTTAATAAACAATTAATCATTATCAATAATGAAATAATTAAAAAGGATATTTTTCTCGTAAAATTATTTTCACTTTAGTAACTACATTTATAATATTAATAATATAAGTTTTAATAATAACTATTTTTTTTTGCTTTGCTATTTTATTTATATTAATAATAAAAATGATTTCTTTTTAAAATTTCTGATACATTTTTTATTTAATATTTTATTTATTTTTCAATTATTTTAACATTTTTTATTTAATATTTTTTTGATTTTTCATTACATTTTTTATTTAATATTTTTTTTATTTTTCAATTATTTTTACATTTTTTAATTAATTACTTACCTACCTTCATCACTTGTTTTTAATTTTTTTGTGTTTTTAATTTGTTCCATTCCATACTTGTCATTATTTTTAGTAGGTATATCATTTATCGTATATATATATTTACTTATTAATATCAGAGGTTTTAAACAAAGTGATGGTTATTAATTGAATTATACTATCGATTAATAATAATACGTATGTAAAGCATAACGAATAATAACGATTTAACCTTTGCACGGCTCTGGCTGCACACTGCTGACTAGATCAGTATCTAGCTTAGCTTTGTATACACGTCATAAGTTAGAGGTTTACAATGGAAATGGGTCCGTCGGGTTCAGAAGGAAAATTAATACAGATTTGAACTATATACTCGTACATATAAATATATTTAAAATAATTTATAGAATCCACAAACTGTTTGGATGTGTTTAGAGGATTTACAAAGGGGCGAGGGAGGAATGCATAATAGTATTTATTTATAATTCCTCATACATTACAAACAGTGGCTTTAATACATATAAGAAATACGTATGTAAGGATAAGTATAAACAAATTTACAAAATTTAAATAAATAACAAAATTTCTCTCAGTGGGGGAAATTGGGTCAATGAGGAGAGATTCTTTCAAGAATTAATAAAATTTCCCCTTTGAATCTTTCCTTACTGACGCAAAATATACTCCTTCTCACCAGAATAACCATTGGAAGATTGATCCTATAGATTTGGAGTTGGAATAATCTATGACTACGCTGCCTTAGATAGTCATCAGGAACATGAGACTTATGCTCTTCAAAATAGCTGAATTCTCTATATATCCTCGCAGTAGTTTAAAAAAATGAGTAGCGGTATACCCCTCCCTTCTGAGCTGCAGGGAGTGAAATCCGAGTATACCCAGAAGAAAGTTAGTTGGATAAAGCCACGGATAATGGCTGTGACATACGAGTTGATTTTATCCTTAGGAAATTTTTTGGGACTACGCAGGAAGTGTTTTTTTTTTTTGATTTCTTAGTTTCGTATCAGTCAAGAAGTGACGAAACATTAAAAGTAACTGTCTCTAAATTTACAGGTTCTTTATACAAATAGAACAACCCTACTAAATTTCAAGTTTGCATTATCCTCATAATCGGTCCGAGTAGTATCAGCATCAGCACTTTGGCATAAATACATATGTGTCTGTTTGTGTTGTGTGAGGAGGGAGGAGGGTATCGGCTATGGCCTGTTTGTTGGAGTTCCTCCGCATTCGTCTTTGGAAATAAGGAAAACCATAGAAAACCTTATTCAGGAGGAAACCCCACCCAGGAAGTTCAACAATGCGCCTGACTTCGACGGAGTAAAAGAACGTGTTCCGAACTCCATTTCATTTTTTATTAAATTAATATTGATGTTTAAAATTTTTATTTTATATTCATTAATTTTCAACATTCGATAACAAATGTTACTGAATAGCCTCTTAACGTCCCGCGTGTTTTTCACCCTCCATTCCTAGTACTCCTAGTATTACTGCTCCCACATGTAGAAAAATCTTAAACACTTTGTCTGAACTTTCTCCAACATGAGGAAACACCCCACCTTGTAATTATTTCAGATAGCCGACCCACTCTCCAGCCTACTGCGGACTAAAGAGAAGTCTTAAGAGTACCTACGGGTATCCCAAAAGACCATAACGGCTCTTTCGATATGACGTGCAAGCAGATGATTGAAGGAATCCAGAATGACACGGAAAGATCAAGTGATTCTACTTAAATCGGGTCATGTCAAGAGTCAGAATAATAGACGACTTCGTTTGACAAGATGTATGAATAAGAATAAAGTATTTGTCTGTGATGGTCAGTTAGTTTATCGGTTGCATTAGTAAAAGGAAGCCAATAGTAGGAAATTAATATTCGTGAAATAAAATAAGATAAAAAGTTCACCAAGGAGTTCAATCAGAGTAGGAAACGAATATAGGTAGGTGGTCTATAGGTATCCAGAAGTGGGAAAAATAATAAGATATTAAAGTTTGGTAGGTATCGATATAATTCCCCATTTCACATTATAATAACACTGAAATACCTTGTAAAATTCTTCGTAGGTATGCCCGTCAGGTAGAAGAAACAAATTATTATAGATTAAGTTTAATCAGTTAACGAACAGTGTTCATTCATTGCGTACTTTTAATAATTTCTCTGTGTAACACAATTTTTAAACGAATAATTTTATCCCCTTTAAATTCATGTAAAAATTATTTGTAAAAGTATAATTACCTCCTGTTACTTCATTTAGACATTGTGCACTTAATTGTGTGGAACACAATCTTCAATTACTTTAATTTTTCTCTTTAAATTTGTCTAAATATTATTTTTAAATGTTTATTTATCTGTGTCATGTTAATCTGTGAGAAATAGTTAAGATAAAGGCAAATTTTTCAGTTAATATAGGCTTGATATAAGAAAAATTTCTGCCATTGGCGCTTTCTTAATGCGCCTTTTAATGGATGTTTTTAATGCGTTCCATTTTATAGAGAACACGTCATTGGTTTTGAAAACATAGATGTAACGAAAATGAGTTTTGAAATTTCTCATTTAATAACAATCGTTTAGATTTCAGGGTGTTCTGATCAGAATATTTAACAGTTTCCGTTCTGTTTTACAAAATACAAAAGAGTATCGCGACAAGCCACTCGAAGTTACAGGTTTTTCAATGTTCTTTAAAATTAAAGTTGGACAGGAATGGACAGGATTTACTGTTTTGATTAAAATTTGACAAGGCATCTAAAGATATATCATTAAGGCGATGCAATGGGAAGTAATGGAAAATCATTTGTTTTTGGTTTGAAAATTTCATGGCCTATAAATGTCATAGATAATTTAATTAAATACTGCAAGTACAACACACCTTGTTTGTTTAAGCGGGAATATTTTTTTGGTGACTCCTTTTATGAGTCTACAAAAAAATAAATTATCAGACCTAAAATAAATTTGAAAAACAAAATCTCCTACTTACGAAGCCCATTTCGAAAATATTGTATTTTTTCCTTTATATTTGGTATATACCTGCTGGTTCCGGACACATGGGGTGTTTGTACTGTAATCACATTAAAACATCTTCACTGGCAACGCCATGGACTGTAAAGTTAACCATATCAAGCTGTAGGATACACTACCCTTTCGGCCGGCGAACATTTTGAAGATTGATAATACGGCCTTTCGGTTAAAAGGTTGTGAATCACTGACTTAAATCATTAAATTGTTAGTAGATCTAACTTCAAATGTTGTCTGGTTGTTCATAACCTGAGAAAGTTTGACGTTATTTAAAAAAAGGTTATATATATATGTAAAGAAGAGTGTCCTGGGTGGTGTTTGTTTGTTTGTTTTGTATCCAAATCTACTGTTTTATTCCGTTCTTAATTAAATTTTGCACACTTGAACTTCTAAACAAAAGATAGGTAACTATCTAAATGAGCTTCCCCAATCACCCCATCCCTCTTTCCTACCCCTTAAAGAAGAATTCTGGTACCTCTTGATGAAATTTTGCACATTTGACGTTATAAATCAAAGTAAAGTTATTGGGTAGGGAGGGGTACGGATAACACATCATAAGCACAAATCTTCACTCCAAACCAATCATAGCCCCGGGCAACACCGGGTACTCCAGCTAGTTCTTAAATAAAAATTATCATCTTGTGAACCGAGTACAAATCACGTGACAAAACCGTGAAACTTACGAATATTAAATAATTTGTCATTTGCTTCTGACCCACCCACTCAGTTCAAATAATTAAGAATACAGATACCCACGAGTGCACAACTCGAACACAAAACTGAGTGGGTTTACCGTTATATTCAATTTATTAACTTTACAAAATGGCCACTACTCAACCAGTCACTTCACTTGTCACGTGTTACAAGTTATTAAGAAGTGATGTGAACGTCATCTCGTAATATTTATCTCATCTCCCTCTAATTGCACTCCTCCGCAGCTCATCTGTGCGAGAAGGATGCGTTGGGGACGTCATCAATTAAAACAATTAACTGGCAAGTCGTTTATTTGATCATTTGGTCCAGCGGCTTGCTCGTTGTTCGCGTTAAATGTTCACCGAAAAGATGAACTTAAATGCTAACTGCTCGTTTAGTTAACAGAGACGGATTATAAGAAAATAAATAATATTGTTTTATTTGATAAAGATTACCCTATTCTAAGACGAATTCACAGAAAATTTCAGGACGTTATTATCTCTGGAAAAAAAGAATCTCAATAATTTATTTTACTTATGATGGTTTGAATTCGTAGATCGGATGAACGAGGAAATTAGTCTAAGAAGAATATTTGACATGAAAAAGAATGGTAAAAGAAGTCATGGCATGACCAAGTAAATCAAATACTCGAGTCGAGTATTTGAGTTATATTCGAATTATTATTATTTTTTTTAAATTAAGAAAATAACGAGGCATAAAAATTAAATAAAAATAGTAATTATTGTTAAAATTTATATTAATAATATTCTAAATCGGTCATTATTCAGAATGATGGATCCATTTTCGTACCGCTATATTTCCTGAATTATACGACATATGAGAATGATCAACATAGCAATTGAAAGAGGTCCAAAAGTTTCGAATCCCACCGCTAGATCGCTCATAGTTACGCAAACGATCGCTAGAGTGCTAGCGCCGTTCAAGCAGTTTCACATCAGTCGTGAGTAAAATGTCTACTATGCAGCACAAGGGTTACAGAGTTCGTGAGTTCTGTAAAACTGAGTCGGCAACAGTAGTGCAGCGTATCTTTCATCTCCATTTTAACATTGAACCAGTTGGTATCACCTATTTGAGCGTTTCTGTCAAGGAAAAAAACACGGGCCGACCGCGTATATCAGACGAGAATGTGCCAAATTCTGCCGATCATTTTAAATACCCCTGTAGAACAAATAGTTTCAATGGTGTCTATTTTCTTAATTACATTTCAGTCCTTTTGTGTAGTCTATCAAGACGATTTCTCTCCCCCACCAGCATCCCGAGGGCCAGGGTTCATGACCCGACTTTTAATTAGTCAGACACCCCCTCCTCCCACAGGACCGAGTCCACTCGTCACTGGAATAATTGCTCTCAATTGAAGCATCAAATCATCTGCCTACCAAGAGCTAACGGCTAAGTGCACACGCCACAAAACTGAACTCGTCTCTCTTTTATATTATTGTGATATTGCTGTTAATTTTCTGGACCCATCGCCCCCACGGTTTCTAAAAATGAGCTGGATGATTATGGAGTAAATTATTCATGAGATCCGTGGAAGAGCGGTAAGAGGTTTGTTTGTCTTTTTATTTTTTTATTTCATTATTTGTTATTGACGGGTCATTGTCCAATTACACAAAATTCACAACACGAAATGAGATGCACAAGAGCCACAGAAAAGAAAACAGTGTGTATTATATGTGTAATACATGAATAAAATAATGACGAAAATATGCATTTGAGAGAACATTCAAGTCAGAGCCTGAACAAGGTTTTCGTAGAATCCATTATTTAAAGATTCATTAATAATTATTATTATTACTGCATTTCATAGTGCAACGTAAATTCTTTAAACACATAAATTATAAATTTAATTTACACTTTGAAAATAATACCGAATCCTTAAAATTCCATAACTTCATCACACTTCAATCGGGACGCTTAAGAGGAACGGCTGCGGTGCCTATTTCATACATAACTTAATTTTGGATTTGTATTAATATCCATCAAAACTGAACGATATATTTGTTTCATTAAAAGTTTAGTAAATATCTAGTATGGATGAGAAGTATTTTATTTATTTATTTTTTTAAATTATGAAGTATATGCCACGGAAAAAAAAATATTTTCTTAATTTTAGAGGCAACTTGGAAAATTATTTGCCGGTTTATTTTATATTTTGAAAAATTATTGTATTTGTTATGTAAATATGATTACCTAAATAAAAATATAAAAGTAAAATATTAAAAAAAAAAAAAAACGTTTTTCCGGGTGGATATTTTAAATTATTTACGGCAAATTTGTGTTCCAACGTAAATTGGTGTTTTTTAATTTAATTTTAAGTCCACCATAAAGTTTATTTAAAAAAAAAAAATTATATACATTATATTTTCAAAGTAGACGGGATTTTTTTTAAATCACCGTTAGGCCCCAAATAATTGTTAAAGGTGCCTCTAAAATCGCTAAAAATCAATTATTTTAATGGCCTATATTTTATAATGTAAAACAAAAATAAATAAATTACTTCTCATTCGAACTAGATATTTACTATACTTTTTTTAATAAAAAAAAAGATCATTAGGTTTAGGTCAGTATTTTGGCCTCAAATCCAAAATTATGTTTTGTGTGAAACAGGCCGCGTAGCCGTTCCACTTAATATTTGATCAAATCTTGTTATTTACAATTATGGTTAATATCCTGGATACGCCAGAGCTCATTAACTTTATAAACATTCACATACCATCAAGACCAACCCGACAAACCGATTTTTTTGTAGGACCAACCTTAGAGTAAATTCTCCACTTCCCCGTATTTGTCCGCAATATAACGCACAATTTCACAATATCGAAATTCTTCACTATACCCTTTCAAAATATCGAAGTAATTCGCACGACCACAAATTGATGCATGAGTATAAAATGTATCGATAGCATCTCCTGTCCCGATCCTAACTTCCTCTTCCTCTCCCCCCTTCCTTCTTATTTTATTTATTTATCTTGTTAGCTTCATAAATGAAACATCTGTATTTAACCACTGTTAGCACAAGAAACTTTGTTGGCTTACCTTTTGTTAAACTTCCTTTGTATATACATTTGTATTAAAAGCTGTTTGTTTCTTACAAATAAATAAATAAATAAATTATGCCATTTCATTTGATCGAAATGAAATGATGATATAATTTCTTATGTATTAGAAATTTACGACCCGAATGGACAGAGCTTTGGATACAAAAACTCGCCCACCTTTTTTATTCTATGTCATTTTCAAATATTCAATGCACAGTTAGTTAATACGCGAATTTGAAAAACTGCGCAGAGCGTACCTTTGGTCATGGAAGAGTGCAAGCCCTGCTAAACGGAGCTATAAAAAAATGACTGCCTGCCTAGTCAATGGGTTCGTGCAGTGGGATTTGTTGTATTGTTAACACATAAAAAATGCCTCTGTTTTTGTTTGTGCATTCATTTTCAGCGAATGTTTTCTAAACAAAGATCTGACGGATTTTCAGTGAATTTAAAAAAAAAATGGACCGTTGCAAAAAATCATCCGCTCCGGTGAATTTAGAACTTAAGTGTACAAAAGTACTTGGCTTAATTTATTTCTGAATAATTTTTAAATGAAGATAGTTACTCGCATAGATAATTAAGAACTTACATGTTTATACATAGTTAAAAACCCCATAATCTTGATCCATCTTTATTGGATTCAATTGGTTGGCTCTACTGGGTACGATAATGGTGATTAACTTACGTTTAAAATAGGTTTTTGTATTTACTAACAATATTTTAAAAAGACATTAGTAACTATTTAAAAAAAAATAGGTACACTAAATTTTAACTTTAGTTGTACGAAAGTACACAAAATTATAAATGATGTATATATTTGGATTCTATCTATATATGTAACATTATGTCACCATTTTCTAATGGTTATTCAAAACGGAAAATATTCATTTATATATTTTTTATTTTATTTTAGTACATAAAGCAGGCAATATGCCCAAAACTTACATACATGAATGTTTACAGAGCAATAATAATAAATAAGTACAATAAAAAACAATAAACATTATCTCGCAAAATGAAAAAGAAGTGAAAGGTCGAAAACGTATTATAAAGTAGGCTAAACTAACTCCTCATTCTGTATATACCTGTGCTGATGGTACACTGTTTTAATACTCAATAAAGGGCATCATCACATTATCAGTATGATATTAACGGTAAAACCTTTTTTATTAATTTGATTAATTGTGTCATTAAAAATGTCTATTTTATTATTAGAACAGTGTATAGTATTGTAATTTGTTAATGTCTGCGGTAAAGGGGAGGAATATCCCGTATTTGTGTGATAGGATTTAATATTAAAAAAATCTTTCATATAAAAAAAGAAAAATTGAAGGAAATTAGGTGAATAAAAGCTTACGTGCGTACCTAAAGGAATATTATTTATTATCTAATGCAAGAACTATTTTCATTACAAACTGCCTAATTTAATAAGTCAAAAAAAGATTAAAGAACCATTATCAGTGGAAGACACATTCACAGTATCGCTCTGGTGAAATACCCTAGTCGAAACGTTGCTTGAAACAGCTTTAGCCCAATTTAGTGATCAGATCTAAATAGCCTAGTATTGTCTCACCTCCTTCTCCACCTTCTTCCCTTCCGCATTCTCTTCAGTCTGCCAATCTTTTCATTACAAACTCATAACGTAATTTATTAAAAAATCATAGTGATTAAGAATTAATAACACTTAACAGCATCTGTAGCAAATCGATTCCTAGAGACTTCATTCTTCTAATGTAAATCAAATTTAATAATGTTATTATTAAGTTCTGCAAGTATTTTTAGTTGTTATTATTGTGACAGCTGTTTCGGCGTTTTTCAAACAGTGGTTAATCCACATTGCGACGACTTATTTATATGATTTAATTTACCCCACTCCTTTAAAAAAATTTGGATGGATGGGTAATGATTTATTATCGGTAAAACCGATTTAGTTAGAAAGCAATTAAAATTCTGAATTCTGTGAGGTTTTCACATTTATAATGTGTTATTAAATAATAACATTATTAAATTTGATTTACATTAAATTAAAAAAAAAAAATTAGTTCTATGAATTAAACACAAAAACAATTAATTCATTCTTCTATAAAGAAATTCATCCATTTTCACTACGAATTCGCTATTCATTACGTGAGTGAGATATGTATATATTTTGATAACCGTTCAACAACATTATTAAATAATTACATTATGATGCCTGGTTATCTCGATCGGCCGAACTCATTTTCACGCTCTAATTCAGAGAAAGTAAACATAAAACTGTTTACTAAATTAGCATTTAATTTTTTACAATATTATTAAGGCCTAATCAATATTACTTACGTATTTTTCTAAGATATTCTAGCAAATATTCAATCACAAAATCGCTACAGCGACTCGCGTGGTTTGTTTGACAGACGCTGTCTAGAAGCAGGAATATAAATTGACAATTTTACATGTGTTATATGGTAGATATGTTCATAGATAAACGATTCTCACATTTCGCGGTGAATATACTTCTGGTGCCTGTCTGTGGATGCCGATTTTCTATTTGGGGGGTATTCTCCCACAGCCTTCCAAAGGGTTTAAATCGTTTTCCATCATGATACCTGACAATCAATATAGCAACACCCGCACATAAAATGTTAATATGTTCAATTTAACCGACAGCACCCAAAAATACACGCTTTGCAGGATGCTAACTCCAGAAACACTATGAATGATTTATCTGTAAATTGTATACGGTTAAATAGGAAAATGTATAAGGTTTCAAAAGACAATAATCCCCAAATTGTAATCTTTAAAATTCTCTATGAAATGCGTATTTAAATTTAGGGTAAAATGTTCAAAATTGCTTTCACTGGTTTTTAAGCTGCACCTGTTTTGTAATGAATTATATAAAATTTTAAGATTACCTTCTCTAACAATGGTTATCGGTACTCATTACAATAAATTTTTATTCCTGTCAAGCCCTGGAGCGCTATTCTGGTTCTTTTCAAGGAAGATTCTTTATATTTTTCCTTAGGATTAAAGACTTCTTGATTAACTTCGGAATTCTGGACATAGTAAAAAAACTCCTAAACAGATTGTTAAGAGAACTAACTAACCATCACGCCGTTTCCCCGCAGGGGTAGGCAGAGAAGACGGACCGCCAAACAACTCGATCTTGGCATACACTTCTTGCTTCATTCACATTCATACATCGTCTCATACATTATCTTCTATTATTCCAACTTCTGACATGGCCCGACTCAAGTATTTGATTCACTTGATCGTGCCATGTCTTCCTTGGACGTCCCCGGCTTCTTCTTCCATTCACATTCGCGTCATACATTCTTCTTACACTCCTTTCTTCGTTCATTCGCTCCACATGCCCAAACCATATAAGCATCCATTTCTTAATTTTACTCATTACGCTTACATCAGCCTTGCAAAGAAAGAATGAAAGATTGTTAATAGATTATTTATAAACGCAAATTTATGAAATATCTTCAAGTGACACAAGGTTTTAAATCAAAACTTTTAAAAACAATTACATTATGTTATAATACATTTTTATTTTATTTTTAATACCATAAATACGCATTTTAACGCAGTATTAAGTTTTGGAAAAGGTACCCACCTGGCTAGATAGTAATGACCTTTTTTTGTCACTAATTCTAAAAGTGACATTTTCCGTCGTGGTTAATCTATGCCAACCATAGAGGTGGGTCATACCACTTATTTTACGAACTCAGTTCCAATTCTGAGTTCAGCCACACGGACTCGATTCCTCGGACTTGGTCCTTCGTTCCTTTCTGTCCGCTCAGGTACGCCGTTCCGGAAGCAAAAATTGTTCATTTTACACTATTGAACAGTTTCTGACTTCAATACAAAACGTTAGTTTTTCCTTGAGTGTGAGTCAGTCCGGCCGGAATGACTCCCCTCTATGCCGCGCCTACTGTAAATTGCCATTGTGAACTACCGTGCCGAAAATGTCAACATAATGTTTAAAGTAAATAATAATGTAATTGGTAACTTACTTAATATTGAGTTTTTCCGTTGTTAAAATTATGAAAATATTGATATTTTTAATGAATATCGTTCGCTGAATTCAGCTGACTGAACCAGAACCCCAGTTAAGCGAGAAGACTTTAAGCCTAAGGAAAGGGATAAGGATTCTTCGTTAAAAAGAACGGGAATTGCGACCCTGGTTTCATAAATACACTCGAATGCCAAAAATATATATTTCCCCCATAACCCGAATGAATCTAGGTCACACTTGTTGTCTTAGTCATCTCGCCAGGTTCCACATAGTCCGATCGCCTTACTGTGATTGTGGGTCAGATGATACTCTGGACTATAATTTCTTTGAGTCTCCTATCAATGACCGATTTCCAAAATTTATGCATGAATTGGTAAAACTTGAAATTGAATTCCCTACCAGTATTCCCTGCCTTCTAATTATCAATGCCCTTGTATGTTTTTTATAAAAAATGTATTGAAATTTAAGTCACATACATTTATAATTTTACGCTGTAACTTATTTGTTTCAATTGTATTTACCCAAATATTATATCCCGTTTAAAAGTAACTAATTTTAAGAACAATCTGTACTATTAAAATCTAACCGATTAAACGTGTGTGAAATAATGGGTGAAAGCCATAAAATAAAAATAAAATTACATTTTGGGGATTTTGTATTTTGAAACCTTACACATTTTCCTAACTACCCATATAGAAATTTCAGATAAATAATTTGCGGTGTTGCTTGAGTTAGCAATCTGAAAATTTACGCTTAAGGGCTTTTTTGAGTGTTGCCCCTTAACTGGAATCGAACTCGCAAGCTACGTGAATATGTTTAGGATAAATTTACAATTTCAAATGCCATACCATCGAGATCCCCATAAAAAGCTATACTTTTTGAATAATATGATAAAAATGGTTTCTAAAATGAAACCACATTGAAATAAAATTGAATTTTTGTCAGTTTATCGGTAAAATAGGGTAATCACCTAGGTACTTAACAGTGACGGACATAGCATATGGCCTAGGCTTATAAACTTTGAAAAAAATATGCTTTTCGGACCTACAGTCCGACATTTTATAGAAGAAAAAAAATGACTGCGCTGTAATCGTTTAAAACATTTTAAGTGACAACCTCAAGATGGTTAATGGGAAGATTACTGTAAATTTTAAAAAGCACAATGGTCCAAGTGAATGATTATTACATTCACCAAATTAGTGATACTTTCCGAAAGGAGATGATTCTACGTCACATTTTAAGACAAGTTTTTGTTAATTTTTTTTTAATATTTAATATTTTGCAAGGAAGATAATTATACAAATAATAATATTTTTTCAAATTCTGAAAGTTATGTATCGAAATAACCATGTATTAGGTATTAAATAAATAAATAAGAAAACAAAATCAAATTCATAGATCGTATTTATGTCTCTTACACGTTTAGAGGTAATTATTCTTAATGGGGGCAATCATTTTTTCAGGAATGGGAGGCTATAAAAAACGATCAACAAAACTGTAACAGATGAATCGATTACGACTAATTGCAAATCTCACATATGTACAGTGATAAGAACCTTATAAAATAAGGGTCATCTTTGGAATGCGTAGGAAATCATAAAAAGCTTCTTATCATAGATCAGTAATCGTTTCATCTCTGTGGTGTCAACATCTTTAAAAATGTGAGACGAATACACGTCTGTTACAATTATGAAAACCGAACCAATCAATCAATTCGCCAGTTTAAGTTTGAAAGCCACACTATACAGCGATTGGTTGGCTATAAAAATTTCACGTGTAATTTGATCATTCATATTAATATTTTTGTAGCATTAGTGCTTAAAAGAAAAAGAAAAGAAGGGGAAGTATTGTTCATTTTCCTGGTTAGTAAATTATTTTATAAATAGAAAACATTAGATTTACCGTGGTCAAGTGGCACCGCACCCCACTGAACCTAAGGTAAAAAGCCCTTGAAAGGTATTAACCCTCAAAACTTACGCAAGTTCACCATTTATATCTCCATTACATTATGTATATAATGGTTCCTCTCACTAGACCTTATTTAGATATAGATTTTTGCAGGATGCATGTGAACACATTTGCAAGACTTGGTGAGACATACGTGTAAGAATTAACCATCACGCCGTTTCCCCGCAGGGTAGGCAGAGACGACGGACCGTCAAACAACTCTCTCTTGGCACACACTCCTTGCTTCACTCACATTCATATATCGTCTCATAAATTCTCTTCTCTTATTCTGATTTCTGACATGGCCCGGCTCAAGTATTTGATTCACTCGATCGTACCATGTCTTTCTAGGGTGTCCCGATTTCTTCGTCCATTCACATTCGCGTTATATATTCTCCTTACACTCCTTTCTTCGTTCATTCGCTTTACATGCCCAAACCACCTAAGCATCCCTTTCGTAATCTTACTCATGATTACCTCAGCCTCGCACTCATCCTTTCCTCTGCCAGTGCCATGCCTCACTGCCATACATCAGGGTTGGTATCAGCACTCCATTATGGACTGCTAGCTTCGTTTCTTTAGACAAATATTTGCTAGCGCCAACAGCGTTTTGTCCTCCGAATTTCCTGCATTCACCCTTCTTTTAATAACCCTATCAGTCTTTCCAATTCTTATAAACATACTTCTCAAATACACAAACTCATCACCCTACTCCAAGTATTCATCAATCACAACTGTATTCCACACTGTTTTCACACTCTCTCTTTCAAGTACCATGACTTAAGGCTTAATTACATTTATCATTAGCTAATTCTTCATACACACTTCGTTCATCTTACATACGAGGGACTGTAGATCTTCCATACTGTTAGCAATCAGCACCGCATCGTCAGCGTACAACAGGAAACATACTTTCAAATGACTCATTTTCGCGCCCAAGCCCACCTCTTTCAATTATCCATGTGTCGATTGAATTACCACGGTGACATTACGCCGCTTTGCTTAATTATACTTACCTAAGTGTAAGAATTTTATTAAAAATATAATATGATAAGTGACGAGTGTGAATATCTTATCATGTGTTAACTAAACCCTTCTTCGTACACTCAACATGAGATTATATTTCCCAAAAATGACTTCACAAAAATTATCCAGTATTAATTTAAAACGTTTTTCACTTTTGTATTCAAGATATTTCTATAAAACACCCAATCTGGCATAATAAAGGTTTGCTGTATTATAAACACGCTTTACAACTGTTCATGTTTTACAACGTCATAATATCATTATATATCTTGCGCTGTAACTAGCTACTTACACAGTCCATACCTTCTTACTTATTTTGTTATATTGTTCATTACGCTGTAACTACATACTTATGTTGTACCTACTTAGTTCTTTTACACTCTAATTATTATTTTATGTACTATATGATTATAGTCCTTGGTATAACTAATTACAATATAAATGTATCAACGTGTAAAAGCCTTCTAGGCGTGAATAAATAAATGAATAAAACAAAACCAATAACAGTGATTCGGGGTAGACTGTCAATATTACATTTCAAATACAAATTTGGTTGATATAGGTCTGACCTTTTGCTTTTGAGTGCTTATTCTTCCGATAAAAATATAAGTTTTGTTTTAAAATATTTGATACATAAATCTTGGAAATTGTGTTGTTCTGAGAGAAGATAAATCTTCATAAAGAATAAACAAAGCTATTGTATAAGATTTCCTGTTTCGAATTGACTTACGGCACTTACCTCAGTTTTTCGCTAAAATGAATCAATAATGAATTTGGTTGGTTTTTCAGGCATTGGGGCATGTTGTAAGGCTGAAGAGGGTGTAAGGGGAAGGCGATAGGAAAGAGGAAGGTTCTGAAGTACCTAGCTATTCAGCTCTGGTCATCAAATATGAGTAAAGCTAATTCAAGTAACGTTTCGAAATATGAAAGGTGGCCGTTCATCAGGGCGCAACTGAAAGTATTTTTCACTCTGAATAATGTCACAAGTGGTGCCAGAATAAATCAACGGACGTGTGAATCGGCATACGTATGAAAAAAAACATGAAAAAGTAACTTGAAAACCTAACCTAATTAAGATAACAATTTTTTTTTTGGTAAAAAAAAAATCCTTTGTTTAGGTGAGATGAGGTTTTCGGGCTAGTTATTTTGTTTCCTTTTTTTTAAGTTTTTATATCAACTTTAAAAAGTGTGCCGATTTCTATTTGTGTTGATTTATCACGGAACCGCCACAAATACACCTATCCACTTTTTTGTGAAAAACAAATAAAATTGTCTAAATTTTCTTCTTCAATAAGCGGAAAATTACTTTGTGGTGTTATTTTAAATAAAATGATAAAAAACGTTTAGCAAAATTTTTTCATGAAGCTTTGCTTCCGAAACATGTTGATATTTATGTATTAAATATTGGTTCATAAAAAAAATCTTATTCATTTTATGTCTAAAATGTATTTGCGCAGGTCGGGAATTTAACTCTCAACCTCGGAATCCGAAGCCGACGATCTTCACTGCTCATTCCAGAAGGTGGTCGAATATACCTACAAACGTACACGTTAAATAGTATATTAATAATGTACTATGTATAATGTATTTGTATCTGCAATTTATGTATAGTAACTGTGTTTTTATAACTGGATTGATCACACGTATTTTATTTTTTTTTTTTTTTAATTTAATGTAAATCAAATTTAATAATGTTATTATTAAGTTCTGCAAGTATTTTTAGTTGTTATTATTGTGACAGCTGTTTCAGCGTTTTAGGCCATTTTCAAACAGTTTGAAAATGGCCTTACTTACTTGCAGAACTTAATAATAACATTATTAAATTTGATTTACATTAAATTTTAAAAAAATTTAAATGGAGTTCTACGAATTAAACCCAAAAACAATTAACTCACGTTTTTTATCTGTAAAAACTAAAAATAAGTAAAAAAAAAATTACTAAAAGCTTTATAATCTAGTACCTACGTAATGATCTTATTCGAATTATTTAAGCGCCCTCGGGGTGATTTTTATTAGAAAACGGCGATACATAAAGTTGGAGAGTTGGTGAAGGTTATATCGAGATTTTCAGTCACCGCATATAGTCGGGCATCGCTTGATGCAGCACAGATGTGCTCCGGAAACTGTCGGAGTAGACATCCTGCAATATTGTGCTTTGTAGCCTGCGCTGGTCCGCATTCGAACGATTTAGAATCCTTTAGGCCCCATTTGTGCAACATGCACGCACAAAGGCTGCCACTGCACCGGATGCTGTTTAATGCGGTCTACGCTATGAGGGGATGGAGATATGTGGAAATTAAATTACTTGTTCGATTAAAAAAATATTTATATGCATATTCTTAATGTAGATAGTAATAATTTATTACTGAGTTCACCAGGAATTTTTAGAGAAGAATTCTAACTGAAAATCTATATCCACGTCTTAAAATAAAAAATCCAAATAAATATGTGGCTGTGGATTAGCTAATACAAGATTATATTTAGGTTCACCGCATATCAAAAGGCATATCTTGATTGTCTTCTTTACATCTTCTTGAAACTTCTTTTGAAAGCGTTGTAAAATTATCACTATTTAAAAAAATCTTCCGCTTTATTAACTTAGTCTCTTTTGTTTAAAATCACTATGGTGTATCCTTTGTCGGCTTCGGTTAGAATGAGATTATTTTCTTCTGTCTTTTTTCTGATGGCGTTCAAGGTTTGTTTTTAAATATTTTTGTAGTTACATTGTAAGATTTTTTTGGATGATTTCAGAATAACAAATGCTTGCTACTGACATGGATAGTAAGAAACATATTTTCTTCAATTTGGATAATTCTATCTATTCCCTTTTAAGCAATCGCTATATATCATTAAAATATAATTTACGTTTCTCCAGTCTCAAAAATATAACGACCTTTTTCACCAATCGGGATACAGTATATTACTTAAGTGTTAATTACTTTTGGCGTACTAGAACCATCATTTAAGTGCCGGATAGAGCTAATGAAAGCTGAAAAAATGGATAGTTAAATTAGGAGGAGATAATTGCTAAACGGAACCCAATTAAAAAAATCCTATTTTTTTTCTTCTGAAAAATTACTGACAATCTTTTTAAAATGGGGACATTACAAATTAAATTTTTAATCTAATGTGTTTTTGTATCGATGTATTTGGAGGCGATAAGAGGAACGGCTGTGCGGCTTGTTAAACCTAATGATTTTTTTTTACATCAAAAAAGTATGGTAAATATCTAGTACGGATTAAAAGTAATTTATTTATTTTTGTTTTATTTTATGAAATATAGGTCATTAAAGGAATTGATTTTTCGCGATTTTAGAGGCACCTTTAACAATTATTTGGCAGATAACGGTAATTAAAAAAAAAAGTTTTACCCCGTCTACTTTGAAAATATAATGTAATAAAAAGAAATATATATATATATATATTAAAATTAGAATTATGACGGAACAAAAATTAAATTTACAACGACCAATTTACGTAGGAACACATATGGTATATGCGGTACATAATTTAAAATATTGACTCGAGAAAACGTTTTTTTTTTTTTAAATGTTTTGTTTTTATATTTTTATTAACGTAATCATATTTACATACCAAATATGGTGATTTTTTTTCAAATACAATTAACTAAAATTATGATTTTTTTTCTTGGCATTTATTTCATAATTTAAAACAAAAATACTTCTCATCAGTATTATATATTTACTAAACGTTTAATTAAAAAATATATCGCGCAGTTTGAATGTGTATTTTGGCCTCAAATCCAAAATTACGTTATGTACGAAACAGGCAGCGCAGCCGTTCCTCTTAATGAATTTACTTAGCTTCTTTGTATTAAACTCGAAAGCTTACTTGATTTTTGTTCGAGAGAAACTACGAACTCGCAAGCAATTAATCATAAAAGTGACACACTTCTTGTCGATGAGTTGCCATCGATCAGAAAACTGTCAATGAGTTTGCTGTCGATGAATTTGATGTCTATACTATTCGGACCATCTATTTATGATAACCGCTTTGGAAATACTTTCGGAAAATGTGTGATAACATGGAAAAAAGATTAAAAATTACATCAAGTTTTTTTGCTTTGCGATTCTTTTGAATTTCGAAATAAAGCGATATCAAATATGTTCACTTTATTTAAGTAATTTGTAGTTTAAACTACGCTTTAACTGTAGTTTTTTTCTGATATCTACTATCAAAGCGGACATTGAACGGATTTACAAGATATTAAAGCGCTTGCAAATTACGAAATTCGAGCGATCAATTTGATCTTAAAATACTGTATACGGGCATTTTCGCCAAAGTTTGTACATGTTTTTAAATTATTCATGATAACGGAATGGAAAAATTACATGCCCATGTTCGTAATAAAAATTAAATACACATTGTATTAATCAACAAATATTTTGCTCTCCCTAACTCACTAATAGAGAATGAGGAATCCGCTGGCTATATAAACGAGTTAATGTACTATCTAAACATAATATTACCAATATTTGAAACATGCACAAACTTTGATAAAAATGCCCGTTCATCCATACATTTTTGGCTTGTCAACAGGTGTCTTTATATTATTATTAATATATATTTTTTATGCATTATAAGTTTAATCTTAATATCTTCAAAGTTTTTATCATTACTCTTTCATACATTTCTATCCTTCCATTCAATCACCATTCAAGTTGACATTCATATTAGCAATTCGTTTCTCTTAGGACTAGTTTTACAAACGATCCATCAAATTTCTGTTACGTAACGAACCGTTTCGTTGACGAACCGTTATCCGTCCGTTATTTTGTTTTGAATAATTGTCATTTGTTGGTCATCACTTTCACTGCTCGATGGGGAATCAATTTAACAGAAGCAAATTATATGTTGTCTTTTTATTTAAAACAGTGCACGATTTCAAATAAGCGGTCATCTGGTAACAACTGACAGCTGTTAGACGACCAATAATCTGACGAACGTTTATAAAACGGCCAAATCGGGCGATAGGCCAAATATTAGTTAAAAATGGTATCAAGCGTTACGAACGGATGGCTATTAAACCGCCTTTAGATATCCATTTTATAAACACATATTTAACCTTATTTATAGAATTACATTATTTGGCAATTAGGTACATTGTATTCCAACGTTCTCTATCTGTATTTATTATTTATTTTGTTAATTAATCCATCGTTTTGTGTGAATCTGGTTTTATAAATAAGTCCCAATTTTTTTTATGCTGCGGGTTAAATATATGTTGAATTATAATTCTGTAACATAGTATAGCCTTAACAGTTACATTTTCGCAGTCTGGAATAACAGAAGGGTATCATGTTCGCGTCCCCCCGCATCATGCCCTCACCCTCGCTCCCTTGGCCCTCCTAAAGACGTCCTTAAGACACTCTTACACGATACTTTTTTCGTCCAGTTTTCATGTGGATTGTCTTAACAGAGAGCTGATTTAGTGATCCGGGTCACTAAACCGAGCCACTTCGCCCACCATTAATACCAAGATACTCCGTAAGTAATAAGGAAAGCCGGTCCATTTAAAAAAAAATATCAATAAAGACGTTGAGTGTTAAATACCGGTATATTTCGTTATTTTTCTAAAGTTAGATTTCAAAGTTTCAATTTTTCAAAGTCCGCCAAACGTTCCAAATCTATGGCCGGTCGGTTTTTTATCAGTTTTTAGGTTAGAATGTCACATTTAAAAACAAGGATGAGCTTTACCGTACATAATTTTATATTCTATTCATAGTAAGTCATGATTTAAGCACCTTTTAGATACTTTAACTCAAAGAATAATAATAGTATTGATCACTAATATTATCATAATAATTGTATTGATAATTAGTTTTCTCATGAATACTGTAATTTGTTTCACTAATAATAATTTTTATATTGAACAACAATTATAGAGCTTAAATTCACCCAAATTAAGTTTAAATTTCGCCAAAACTAAAAATAAATACTTATTTAAAATACAAAACAAAAGCGAAAAATCAAAATGTCCATACTAATACAAAAACAGAATGCGCACGTGACGTCAGTTGTTCCAAATACAACGATATGAACATATCAAGGTGTTTTGATGAGATGATTTTTTATTGAATTTTAAATAACGATTTATAAATTCTACGTATAATTATATATAATAAATAAGTTACATATTCAGAATCGGCGTTTGCTGATCTATATAAATATATATTTTTAAAGCCATTATATTTTTACAGGAGTTCCTCGTTCTAGGCTTTCTATCTACCGGCACGCACCGTGCAGTTCAGACACGTACAGTGGCAGGCACGGCACAGAAGGGAGTATTCACATTACACCGTGCGTGGAGGTGTTCATAGATAATATAAGCAGCTACCGTGACTGCCACTTTACGTGTCTACACTGCGCGGTGCTAGTAGATATGAATCCAATTTTATGATTACAATTTTTATTCGGCGAACTTGTTTCAAAAACATAAAAAAATATACATTATTTTTGGGTGTTTTACTTTGTGAGGTTATACTGAGGATTTTCAGTATTGTAGATAATGTAAAGAACATGAAAGAATAGGCAGGCCAAATAAAACGTTCGCTCGTATTTTAGTTCCTCTTTTAGCCGCACTTAAAAGTTTTCACATCTGTAAATGTCAACTTCTCGTCATTGTCGTTATTATAATGCACAAAAGACAAAAGTTTTCAGTTTTGTTTCATCAATATAACGTTCAGATTCAACATATTTACAAGGCAGCTTCCGCCCTGAAGATGGCCACCTGTTCCTGCCCCGTTTCCCCCAGTATCTGAGACGATGAAGGAAGTGCCCTTTGTTCCGTTGAAGCCCGATTTCTTCAGACGCCCGAGACACATTATCCGAGTCTTTTGTCGCTCTGCGTCGCGCCTTTTTCTTCTTTTGCTCGTGCAATTCATACAAGTGCAGTCGCTTCGGAATTGTTCACCCAGTAAAAGCTTTGGTGGAAGTTGCCCAAAATGTGATAATGGTTATTTAACTTGGGAAATACGCCAAATATTTCCATACGTCTTTTAGTTACCTCCGTGGTTATGCGGTTAAGATCCTCGAGTACGAATCCAGTGATCGCGGGTTTGAACCCCTGCGCCCGCACGTAAATACTATGAAATTTTTTTTTAACCATTTTATTTAATACAGAAACAGATAAATTTATTTTAAACTACTTTTTTAATATAATATATTGGTCGGTCGGTTTCGAAAGCACCCTTCCTTCGTCAGGACATACATAAATATTTAGCTTTTGTAGTGGGAGGCGACCAAAGGGGAAGGGGTAATTAGGGGTTTTTCTGGAGAAAGAGATCGTTTTACTGGAAAAAAAACATCTAGAGTAGGACTCTAAGATAAATACACTTGGTTATTCAATATGGTAGATATTATATTTAGGAATTTTTTAATTTCAGTTGCTTCTAAATTATCTAATCTTTTGGCTTTATTATTATAGTGAAGAATTTCAACTCGTGAATTTTCATTAAAAAGTATGATCGATTGAAATGGGGTGATTGTCAAACTC
Source organism: Halesus radiatus (assembly GCA_022606495.2). Lineage (NCBI taxonomy): Eukaryota > Metazoa > Arthropoda > Insecta > Trichoptera > Limnephilidae > Halesus > Halesus radiatus. The sequence goes on along the minus strand of JAHDVE020009838.1, from coordinate 98,828 downwards.
TGAAAAATTACTGTTTTTTTCATTGTATTTAACGTCAATGTAACGAAAAGTAATGACTTAAATTAGTAGAATACAAAAATGAATAAATGTTAAACTTAATTTCTTCAAATGCTTGATAACTTTGTGGCATCATTATTAATTATATAATTGAAAATACCCTTTGTATATACCACTTTACTTAAAATATATAAATATTTCTACATGTTTCGATAGCAATGCTATCATCTTCAGGAATAAATGAATACTAAAAAATAATTTCAAGTATAGAAAAATGATAAAAAATTTAAAACAATAATAAGAATATACAAAATATGAGCATAAACAAAAATGAATTAAAGTACGTAAGTAACAGATTAAAAATGTTAATGACAAAATAATTATAAAACATTGAATAATACATTTAAATTAGAAATATAAATAAAAATTATTATTATTAATATTAATATGAAATAAATTTAAGAGATAGCTATTTTAAAAAAATATTTGATTATTTATTAAATTTAATTCGCTATTAACACTTTTTCTTATTTCTAAAATTTCAAATTTATCTAATTGTAAACCAGTTGTATTTGTATGTAAAACTTTTAAACTTTTATTTATATCAAACGAATGATTGGTTTCTAAAACATGATTTGCAAATTCAGAATAGTTGTTATTATTTAAACATCTTAGGTGTTCCTTAACCCTAATACTGAAATTTCTACAAGTCTTTCCGATGTAAAAATAGTTGCAATCATTACAAATCAATTTATATACTCCCGATTTATTCAAAATATTATCTTTATCTTTGTTATTTAAAATATATTTTTTTAATTTATTATTGGTATAAAAAGCTGGTTAATATAATTATTTTTATAATTATTTTGCCATTAACATTTTTAATCTGTTACATACCTACTTTAATTCATTTTTGTTTATGCTCATATTTTGTATATTCTTAAATTATTGTTTCAAATTTTTTATCATTTTTCTATACTTGAAATTATTTTTTAGTATTCATTTATTCCTGAAGATGATAGCTTTGCTATCGAAACATGTAGAAATATTTATATATTTTAAGTAAAGTGGTATATACAAAGTGTATTTTCATTTATATAATAAATGTTAAACTACTTTTTAGTAATGAAATAAAACAATCGCTTAATTTATAACCACAAAATTTATTTAATTTTTATTCAGACCGACCGGTTTCGCTTAACACAAGTATCATCAGGGTACAAAATTAAACTAGGGCGTGTTTATAAACAAAGTGATTATTTTATTTCATTAAAATGTCAAACCACAAAGTGACTGCTTTTAATAAAAAAATACAAATAAACTTTTTAGTACTATGTCAACGGGTGCCTTTTACATCGAAAAGTCTCATTTCAGTTATTTTATAGTATTTAAATATGCATATATGTTATCATATCGATGCAATATAAAATATTCACATATTTATATAATATAAATACATACATAATACAATTGAAATAATATAGAGATATAGATAATACAATTGAAATTATATAGACATATACATAATACAATTGAAATTATATAGACATATACATAATACAATTGATATAATATACACACATACATAATACAATTTAAATTATATAGACATATACATAATACAATTGATATAATATACACACATACATAATACAATTTAAATTATATAGACATATACAGAATACAATTGATATAATATACACACGTACATAATATAATTGAAATAATATAGAGATATACATAATACAATCGATATAATATACACATATATATAATACAATTGATATAATATACATACATAATACAACTGATATGTTTTATTTCACAGTTAAATAATACAGAAACAAAATGTAGTACATTTGCGACACGTTTCATAGCGGTAGATACTCTCAGTAGCGCCCTGGTGAGAAAGTCCGTCATTCAGAAACGCAACGTTGCTTGAAATAGCATTTGCCGTATTTGTTGACCAGTTCTGAATAGTCAGGTACTTCCAAGCCTTCCTCGTTCCCATCTCCTTCCGTTCCCACTCACTTAAACCTCACAACATACTCCAAAGAGGGATGCCATAGTTCCACTGTTTCGGGACAATTGGGACGGAATTTACGTAAAAATTGTATATATATTGATATATAAATTTTATTTTCTCTTTTATTCTTTCTTTTATTTTAGACTTTCTTCGGCAGACCTATAGTACTTAAATATATTCTAGACAGTACAAACTAAAGATTTTTCTTGTTTGATACAAGCTGCGATATCGAGAATTGAAGGAAAACGTGTGAGGAAACAGTTTTTTTGTGTTGTTTATTTTGTATGAAGTTATGGGGAGTGTCTGTGCTTCATTTTCACTTTGCTTTTGTGGCTGGAATGGTATTTTGTATTGTTATATGACCTGAAATACCTATTTGTGACTTGGTGTGTGCATAATTTTATTTTATCTTCTGTCTAGGATATCTCCTATATTATGGCTAGTATTGTCATTTAAATTAAAATGTCGTAAGTGAATATTATTTTTTAATCATTGAAGTTAATATTAACAAATCACAAATGAAACATGAAACAGAAACGACACAGAAAACAAAAAGGTAACGTTCGCATTTGGGACTCGAACCCAGGATTCATCGGTCATTCTGGAACCTGCGCTCTGAGCAATCTAACCAAAATATATATGGGAATTAGTTTTTTTTAATTTTTTTTTTATTTATAAATTTAATACATTTTATAAAAAAATATATTGCAAAAAGCCCCGATTAACTACTGTTTAGTAGTTTGACTAAAGGGAGCTTGTTTTTCAAAACCTTATTTATACTAGTTTCACAGTTAAGGTTAAGTTACAAAATATATATATATTAAATAAAACCGTATGTAACAAACTTAAAACAAATATTTCGTAAGAATCTTACTAAAAATATTTCTCCAAAAAAAAACGTAAAAGACAACAATAAATCATACATAAAATAATATTCCCTTTTTATTCAATACAAATAGTTTCTTTCAGGTAGCCAAATTTAAATATATTTATTAACCGTTAGTTTTAATACCTTTTTTATTTCAGCAGGAAACATATTTAAACAGCTAGGAATCATGTAATCTAACGTTCTTTGTCCATATTTGTTTGTATGCTTAGGAACCATTAATCCTACATTAAAATTGAGACGAGTATTGTAAGTGTCCTCTAGTCTATTTGTATTACATATAGGGATATTAATGTGCTGAATTATAATTTTATATCACACAATTGCTCTTACTGAAAGAATTTTGAAACTCTGATAAAAGTATGGAATGTTATGCCTTTGTTCGTATAAACTTTTATGAGTTCATAATTTCACTAATATAATTTGAACTAAATTGATGTTTATTTCACATGAAAGTCCCCAGGTTGTAATTCCATACATTATAACAGATTATTGAAAATTAACAGATTATTAAATTAATTGAAGATGATATTAACACTTCATAAATTGAAGTATGATTTCAATAAAAAATGGCGAAGGCCAATGAGGTGGCAATAGGTCAATTTAAACAAAACATTTCGTGATTGAATAATAAATTTTTTGTGTAAACCACTATATAATACATACATATCAACATGTTTCGGGAGCGAAGCTTCCATCATCACGATAGTATACTGATTTACTTAAACATAAATTAATTATTTTTTTATATTATCTTCTTCAATAATTTAATATTGCAATGAGGTTTATAAACTTCAATAAGTTAATAAAATAAATTGAATATTCTTTCTAGACTTATAGACTTATAGAAAAGTCAATAGTTGTCCGATATAAATAAAAAATAGATAGGTATATCCAAGACACTATCTAAATTGCATTTATATCCCGGTTGAACCTTTGTAATCATCATAACGATAGCAGCCTTTAATATGGGATTTAATGTAGGATAATATTGAAAAGTCTTTAAATTGAGGTATGATATCGTTTAAGATGGCCTCCATGGTCGAGGGGTAAGGCTCTCGACTGCGAATCCGAAGGTCGCGGGTTCAAATCCCGGCGTGCGCAAGTAAATTTTATTTAATTAATTTGTGTTGTTTCACAATTAATTAATTAAAAATAATAGTGTATTTGCACTATATGTGCACGTTCCAGAGTGGAAGATACTCTCAGTATCGGCCTGGTGAAAGACCACCGTTCAGAATTGAAACGTTGCTTGAAATGGCTTTTAGCCGTGTTTGGTGACCAGATCTGAATAGCCAGGTATTTTCCTATTTCCCTACCTTCCTCTTACCCTTTTCTTTCCCCTCCCCAATACCTTCCGCCTCACAACATTTCCCAATTGGGAATGCAATAGTTTCACTGGCTTCAGACGGTTGGGAGCAGTTGGGACTCTTGTGCGGTATTCATATAAAAAAAAAAAAAAAAATAGTGAACTGGTCTGATTAGCTCAGTCGGTAGAGCGGTTGTCTCGGTAAGTCAGAGGTCCTGGGTTCCTGATTCCCAGATGCGACTGATACCTTATTATTTTCTGTGATTTTTCAGTTTCGGGTTTCATTAAGATTTGTTAACATTGTCTTCTTCAATGATTAATCAAATTATTCAAAATGACACCATAAAGTGATTTGCATTTACTGCTTTTTTTAACTGTCAAAATATAAGAGTTTTAAACTGGTTCACAGATGTGCAAATAGATCACAAAAAGTATTTGAAGACAGACGAAATTTAGTCTTTACTGTTCTATTAAAAGAATATCAATTTGAAAATCTGTTTTATTTCAATAATTAATTCATATAATTTTCTTTTTATTCCAGAAATCAAAATGTCAACCAATTTCTCAGACTGGGATTTGAGAGCTGTCGACGGAGCTCAGATCAATGAGATTACAGAACTTTCAAGGTTAGTTTAGAAATCAACATATGTTTGTGTTATAACGTAGCCATCCTATTTTATTGTGAGACTCCGGTCGTGCGTTTTAGTTTCGTGTTATTTTTTAAACTTTTCTACTTTTTTCGTGCTTTTTGGACCGTGTCGGTGGGTTTACGTACCACTGAAAATGATCATGTCGCCACCTTATTTATTAAAGCACCTCAGTCTTTTTTGCAACTTAAAAGCAGAAACAAAAAACTGTTTATTTTTTAAACTAGTTTGAATTTTATATGTTATAACTCCTTTACGTACAAAGAAAGCAAATACCGTAGAAATATAATAATACGCGCAGCTCCTGACATTTACCATAATATTGGAGATGGCAACATGTACACAACCAGTGCACCTAGCGGCGCGAGTTGGCGAAACTGTTTTTTTTGTGAAATATTGATTGATTTTACTGTTGATTTTCTGTAAAATATATTCTTAAAAAATTATTGAAAGCGAAAAATCAAAAAGTACTTTATAAATATAACATGTGATTTAACTTCTTTTTTGCTCATATATACATATTTTTTTAAAAGAGCCTAATATGATTGTGTTAACATTTAATGACTCGCTCCTCGCGTACTGACCAAATTGTGAGAGTATAAAATATTTATTATAATAGCGATACAGTCTGGAAGCCTGGTTTTCCAATATTTATGTTTTGAATTTTCAATTTATATAATTTAAACAATACGTTTCTGAGAAAATCTGTTAAAATGTATGAAAAAACAATTCGCACAACTCGAGCCGCTAGAGGGCGCTATTGTAGCATGTTGCCATCAAATGTCAGGAGCTGGAAGTATTATCATTTAAGAGTATTTGATGAAAGCAATATTTTTCTTTTTGTTTTGCTACTTTTAAAATTGTAATATATGAACGTGAAGATACTTCATCAATTTTCATTTTCAAATAATCTCTTAATAATCTGTTTGGGATTTTTGACTAGGTCTCTCCGAAATACCGCAATTAAGCAAAAAGTCTTTAAGCCAAGGAAAAGTATAAGGAAATTTCTTTAAAAGGACCAGAATAGGCCTCCAGAGTCATTCTAATTTCGATTGTACGCTTTTTAATCATGCTCTTCCTAACAATACTCTTTTTGACCGTGCTCTACGTTGTCAACATGCCATATAGTTACTGATTGATCCACATTCCAGTATCACTGTCCTTCAAAAATAAACCAAAATTTAAAATATACATATTTGACATGCGTCAGTGAGTCCATTGTCATCTAGACACGCTGGCCGTGCTGTGTATCTTAATTGGATTTGTTGCCTGAATAGCCACTAGGTAGGTCATCTAGGTAGTCTAGATTCGGTGGCACAAGTGACATTGTATTATGATATGGTGATTAATCGTGTACATTGCTTTTGGTCACACATTGGCGATTGATGCCATTCTAGAACTGTTGGGATGAATCACATCTATGGGGCAGTCTTATTCTAAATACATTGTTTTGTCCCAAAAATATGAACTATCGATGAATATGGTTTAAATTTAGGTGTAGCTCAAAGTCTGAGACGCATTGGTGACATGGATTGTTCGTTTGAGACTAATTTACTGCACTTATACAGTCATCGCTAGAATACGACATTATCAGATGGGGTAGAGCCACTAACACTTTTTTGGAGCTTCTAATAAACATCCAGAAAATAATTCTGAAAGATATCATTGCACTAAATTTGTTTTTAAGGAGGTTGATACTCTCACCTTGAAATAATTATACTCAAAAAATATCCTATTGCACCAATTTTACAATGTCCATATGTTTGAAGAAATGAAAATTACTAGAACCTAAATGCAGTCACGTATAAAATCCTTTAATATCCTATGTAAAACCGCCTATAGAAAAAAAAATTAAGTACAACGCCATTAAGCAATTCAATTCTCTATCAAGCACCATTAGAAACTTTACCGAAAACAAGTTTAATTTATTTCTTATTATGTAGGTACTATTATTTTCAAAACTGTCATGTACTGGATAGCTTAATTACCAGTATTGTAAATTGTCAACCCAACACAGGCGTATGCCTAGTGGAATTAGCAATATATAACAAATAATATGAAAATGTTAAAGTAAGATAATAAAAATAAATAATTAAATAAAAAAATTAAAGTTAGCATTCACTCAGTTTGATTGGTGAAAGCCCTACTTAACATTTAATATAACCTTAACAATTATAGTCGTTAATCTGAAATAAATGGTTTATGGTTTATGATGCAAGCGAACTCTATTTTTGCTTGAATATTATTTTGTTTTTCCCCTCAATAAATAAATAAAACAATTATTTATAACTGAAAAAAAAGATGAAAGGTATTACAGATTTTTTTAATATACTGTGTACTTTTATAATTTGCACGGTAACGGCACGGCGACGGCACGGCACATCATGACAGAAGAACAGGGTAGCCAAATGTATGGGTTTGTATGAAAATGCGGTTACAGCATGCCGTGGACAGCAACGGCTTGCCGTGCCGTAGCCGTTGGATACCTAGCTCCCCGTAAAACCGTGACGGTAATTTTCCGATAGTTACAAGGATAATTTGATGTATTGGTGACTCCCGCGCACCGAGCCCCTGCCAATTAAATTATAAAAAAAAATCAAAAATTTCCCATTCAAATCCGTATTTGAAAAAAAGGCTGTTACATGAAATTGGATTAAATTTATTGTACAAACACATATAATAAAATCATCGATATCGTTGAATATGCCATCGGAACTCCTCCTCTATTGTATTTGCATTGTATTTGTTGACACACTTCCATTACAAATACACACAATTCCGCATTGACGTTCTATAGAACACGTAGGTTAGAAAATTATACAACAGATCCCACAGCGTATTTTCAATTAATCTTTCAAACATTGATGAAATCATGTGCACCAAGTTCACAATATTATTGTGTTTGTGGAGAACTTTAAAATATATTCAATTCAACAAGCATCCAAGATTATTATAATGAACCGATTGTTTTTTAAAAAATATTTCATTGTTTAAAACCATTGTACTTGTACTTTTGAAAGACAAACGTTCTCCGTTTACGAATAACCTGAAAAAATGTGTTCGCAAAATAGCTTGTTTATTTTTTACCACGAAACGAAATTGACTACTTGCTTTAACACGGGAACAACTTTATATATTAATTCCCTTAATGTGTAACATTATTGGTGAAGCTTACAAATGTCATAAATATAATGTACAGAATGTCAAAATGTTATAAATTGTTATCGTAAATAAAGTATCTAATAAATGAATTAAATAATATTCTTTGTCTTAGCCACATTATTAATATACAGATGTAAAAATAGTTCCAATCATTACCAATGAATTTATATAACGATTTTTTTATTATTTTTTAAATGTATTAGAATCCAGAAAAAAAGCATTGTTTTAGCTCTCCTGGAAAGTTGCTAAATATGAGATATATCTGTTTGTGATATGGGTGAAGACTTGTTGAATATTTTAATTATGAGTCGGTGTAAGCAAGATAAAATGCTGTTTCTCAGTGACGTTTCGTAAAGACATCATCATCGGAAGTGTATACATATGCTCCAATATAAAAAAATCCTAAGAACGTGTTATTTACCTCAACTCTAATTGAGCTATCTATACTGCACAGTCTTCTTCTCTTTATCTTCTTCCCCTCCATAGTACCCTGACTGGTGATTCCATAGGTCCATGGGCTCGAAACATTTGGTAGCAGTTATACAAACAAACTAGAGCACACTTACAATACTCGTCTCAATTTTTATGAACGATTAATAGTTCCTAAGCAGACAAACAAATGTGGAAAAAGAACTTTTGATTACATGATTTCTAGCTATGTAAATATGTTACCAGCTGAAATAAAATAATATGTTCCAAAACTAAACAGTTAACAAATATATCTAATTCTTTGCTAACTAAAAGAAGCTATTTGTATTAGATAATTACGAAATATTATGTTATGTACGATTTATTGTTGTAATTTTTTTATTATTTTTTTTAAATATTTTTGTAGAAATTTTTTGAGTAAGATTCTTAAAAAATATTTATTTTTGAAGTTTGTTGCATATGTTTTTATTATATGTATATATATTGTAACTTAACGTTAATAGAAAACTTAGTATAAAGTTTTGAATAACAAGCTGCCGTTAGAAAAAAAAAGTAGTTTTCCGGGACGTTTTGCCCTATGTTTTGTAAAATGTTTAAAATTAATTAAAAAAAAAATACATGTAAAAGAAATCTCGCCATTCTCGGTAGTCAGTTCACCCCTGTATGAGATATTTTGATAAATTATTATCATCGATAAACTAATATTATTTACTAGACAAGAGAGGATATTATGAAACGGCAATGATTACCACCAACAACACGATTAATTGCATACCAAATATCATTACCGTTATCTGTCACATCTAAATATCCGTGAATTTACTGGAAACAGTTCGCAATAATTATTATTTCTGTATTAAATTGGGAGTCTGCGAGCAAATAATAGTCGACACCGCGCGGGACGTGACAGTTGGGATCAATCAGAAGTAAATTAGATTTACCATTCATCCCGTGTCGTATCCATGGATCTGGTACTGTATATCTATAAATACCTCTACTCTCTGTCAGTAGAGGTATAGAGATTATAGAGCGCCAGAGTTGAGCTGTGCAATGTACAATCACAAACACTCAACATTTATATAATAATGTTTTGTTTAAATAACTATTTAATATATGAATATGTACATGTTTCGGAAGCAAAGATTCCCTTATCACGATACACATTATACTGAGAAATAATGACAAGAATAGACAATTAATGAACATAAAAAAATAAAAACATTAAAATTGTCAAAGTACAAACATAAACAAAAATTAACAATAAGTGACGTACGTGGATAAGTAATTAATTAAATATTCAAAGATTATTGAAAAATATTAGAAAATAAAGTATACGTATTATAAAATATTTAATAATAAATTTATATTAGATTTTTTAATTATTTTATTATAATAAAAATTAAGAAAACAACAAGTCATTAAAAATAAAATTGTGGTAACAATAATTTTTATATTTATGTTTATTTTATTCTAAATACGTGTATTAAGAGGAACGGCTGGCCTGTTTCATACAAAACTTAATTTTGGATTTGAGGCCAAAATACCCACCCAAATTGAATGATCTTTCTTTTAAATTAAAGGTAAATTTTCTATCTAATGGCAAATTTTATGACCCAGTGACGTCATACCCAACAAGTGATAGATTTCTTTCGACTTAGCGGACTTAGAAAATTTTTAACTTTAACAATTATTTTAACTACGAAAACGAACTTGGAAAAAAATACTTGTATAGTTAGTTTGATAAAATTATTTTTTCCTTATTATACGATTATAATTCGAGATATCTGTAATCGATTTGTTTGTAGATTAATCGCCTTTAACAGTCCATCCCTTACCAGCAATTAATTCACATACAATTATTGCGCAATATATGTGAGATTTTCACCTAAAAATCATCAAAAAACTTAAATCTGCCACCTTCACAATAATGTTTTTTTTTTGTTATAATTTCTAATATATATATATATACATATATATTTCATATAGTAAATGCTTTTGTAGTCTCTAGATTGGATTACTGCAATAGTGTGTATGCTGGTCTACCTTATGTACATTTGCACAGACTGCAAGGAGTGTTCTACACAGCTCGTCTAATATTCTGGGCAACCAAATACTGTAACATCACTCCTCTTCTACGTGATTGCCTACACTGGCTTCGAGTCTCAGAAAGAGCTCAGTTTAAAATTTGTCTTATGGTGTATAAGGCACTGAAGGGGCTGGCACCATCATACTTGACTGATCTCTGCATGAGAGACAATCTTACTAAGAGACAACTTACGCTCAGGTCGGCCAGGTGTGTCGAACAGACTGGTTGAACCCTCTTGTACGAATGCTGCTAAATTTGGGGACAGAGCTTCCAATGTACTAGACCCACATTCTTGAAATTATCTTCCAATTGGTTTGAGGTCAGAAAAAAATTTCAAAATGTTTAAAAGTCTAAAAACATATCTATTTAAAAGGGGGCTACAAACATTAACAAGGTGTAAAACTCCCTTGGAGTGATTTTAGTCACTAAAGCTCATTCAGAAAAATTGAACATTTATTATAATTACGATTATTTATTTTATTATTACTATGTTCTACCACCATTCGCCTACTTTAGTGTGACATTTAGAGCAAGTTTTATGAACGAACTACAAAATTTCTGTTACGTAACGAACCTTTTCGTTAACGGACCGTTATCCGTTTTTTTTTTAATTAAAAAAAAAAAAATAATTTTATCTTGAATAATTGCCATTCACTTTCACTTGTCATCACTTTCACTGCTCAATAAGGAATTCAGTTCACATATGCAAAATACATATTGTCTTTTTAATTAAAATAGTGCACGGTTTCAAATAAGCGATCGTCGGGCAACAACTGACAGCAGCTGTAAAACGATTGGTAATCTGACGTTCGTATATAAAACGACTAAATCGGGCGGTAGACCAAAGATTAGTTCAAAATGGTATCAAGCGTTATGAACGGATAGTTAATATGTCCCTAAAACGTAATACTTTCAATAATTTGAACAGGGTTCACGATGTTAACTACTCGCTTATCTAGAATCGGGTGCCAGGATGTCTGGACGACGAACGTTGCACAAATTTCAATCGAATCATAGAATTAATCATAACTTCCTGACAAGTAGTGCAATCCGATGCCTCAGTATTTCCTACGAACTGTCACATCTATTTGAAATGCAAACCGTTTAATTAAATGCATTGGCCCGCAGTCGGTTAAACTTTATTGAATTTTTATTTACCTATGGACGGTGGAAATGTGCTTTTAAAAAGCAGAAGAATATAAATGATAAAAAACATGAAATTGATAATCAATAGATAGCCGGGGCGTTCATTGCTCTTTGACCAAATGTAGGCTGTATGCATTTGACGAATTTTTCTATTCGAACTGTCTTTATACATAATTGAAATCCTACGGCGTATAATTTTTTTAAATATTTGATAACTAATAATATTTATTTGACTATTAACACTTTTTCCAATTTCTAAAATTTCGAGTGTAAACCAGTTGTATTTGTATGTAAAAATTTTAAACGTTTATTTATCTCAAAATAATGATTTGTTCCAAAATATGATTGTTAATTTTTACTAAAAATTATTACTTTAATACATTAGGTGCTTCTATGAACAATAGGAAACTAAAATACGTATTAAAATAACTATTAAGTTCGATCAAATTTCCATTAAAGCCTTATGAACCGATGAGTATCGTTGAAATAATGTTAAATTATGCACTTACGTAAGAAGTTAGTTTTTGGAGAATTTTCGCTTCACTTGTTAAATAATATATTATCTAAGTAATCCACTAAAAATAGATGGGGCAATAATTATGTTAAGATATTCAATTAAGTTGAATATTTAGCCAGTACTGTTAAGAGGAGAGTCGTCGAATTTACAATAGTGTAAAAAAAAATGATAAAAATTATAATTTGTCTCCGTGGTTGAGTGGTTGCAATCCTTGGCTACGAATCAGGAGGTCGCGGGTTCAAACTCTGACATGCGCCAGTAAATTTTATTTGATTAAAATGTTCAATTTCGCATTTTTTAATTATTTTTATTTTTTGTTTATTTATATATATATATTATACAGTACCGCTTTAGATAATACGTTTTTCTTTCTATAAAAAGGGTGTGTCGTATGGTGTTTTATAATGTGGAGTGTAAGGTAGGTTTGAACAGGTGATACTGAGAATGGAGTATTATATGTGTCGTGACCACTTCACTAGGAGAACCTGTGCTGAGGTGTTCACGTGGATGTGTTAAATATGGTGCAAGTATTGATGCGTATTGATTAGTTTTGTTTTAATGTTTTAGTTTTGCTAAATAAATTAAGTAGAATTCGAACATTTTTTGTTTTTGATTTGATTACGGTAGGCAAATACTCGTATACGTCGTGTGTTTGCGGGGCGTTTAATAGTGGTTGATACTGTCAGTATCGCCCTGGTGAAAGACTACCATTCACAATTAAACGTTGCTTGAAATGGCTTTAGCTATATTTGGTGACCAGATTTGAATAGCCAGGTACTTTCCCATCTTTCTTCTTCCCCATCTCCTTCCCCTCCTCAATATACACCAATTGGGGATGCCATAGTCTCACTAACTCCAGACGGATGGGAGCAGTTGGAACTCTTGTGTGGTATCAGATTAAAAAAATGAGATGATAACGGTTATCCCAAAATACAGAAATAATAAAGTGAGGATTTTCCTCCGACCAAACAGCTCCCAACTGTCTGGAGCCAACGGGACTATGGGATCCCCAATGAGATTGTCTCCTAGAACGAATTTTCATATTATTTACAAATGTATTACGTTAATTGGAGCATGATGAGGACAAAACTTTTTGAAAGTTTTCAAAAATACTAAATAGTACTAAACATAAAAATTCAGAATGTTGATATTTTTCAAGAATTTCGTCGGCCGGCCGATACGCATGTGATATCACGGTTAGTAAAATGACTGGCGCGGCACTATGCACGAATTTTCAATTGTACTGAATTATATCTCGTGACGTCACCATTATATTGAGCTGTTATTTTACCCCAGTTCGCTTTAAAAAACCTCTTGTCATTATTGGAGATATCTATTAAAGTCTATTAATTCTGACGTTAAAATTAATAGACTTGCCTAAGTAATACTTTGATGGCTGGAGGCAAAGATCACGTGACACCCATTTTGGCACCAGATTTGGTTCACTGTCGTCCACTTTTGTGTCGAGTGATTTTGACTGCGGTAAGCAAATTACAAAATATTAAAAAAATGGTTACTAAAAAACTAATTACTCTATCAAAATATTCATTTTTTGTGAACATCCGTGCCTTTTTACTTAGTTAAATTACTAGCTTGCTCCCCGCCTCTCTTATTTTGTTTTTTTCCCCTTGCGTATTAGGGTATCTGTATGTATTATTTACCTTGTGATATTTATCAACACAGCTATTTCAAGAAATTTTAATTTGGACTTGGTTGAACGGATTTACTTTGAAAATAATTGTGATAATCAAAAAAAAACTGTATTCTGTGAGGGACTTACAGTTGAAAGCTGTTTTGTCCATATAAAATGATGGCAGTGTTTTCTTAATTGTTTTACAATGACGTGAATGCCATTTAAAACAATTAATTTAAATGTGTTTGGTAACTCTATATTAATATTAGCTATATTAATTAAAGTTATATTAAATATTTTTATTTTTCAATATTTAAAAAAGCGAACAACAATGTTCGCCCGAAGTTCCGTTGGTGGACTCTAGGCTTACGAGATTCAATTATGTGCGCATTATCTATAAACTTAAACCCTTGAGACTGGCCATGAAAATCGGGAAACAATTTTGAGGATTTTGACCTGTCGACCTACGGCCCGAAGGGTGTACTGAGTTCGTTGTTCTACCAATTTTAGGGGTAGGTATTTTTGATAAAGGTTTTCGCCAATGTGGTCGGAATGGAATTTATCACATTCCTTACGTCTAACGACTTTATTTTCCGATATCCTTTCAATGGAATACCTCTTATATATATTTTTTATGTATTTCTTAAATTTATTCTATTGATATCATCTCTGTACATAAAAATTAATATTTGTTTGTCTGTGTGTCCTCGATTTTCTCTCGTTTATTATTATTAGTGCCAGGATGGTTTAGATAGTAGTTTGAATGAAATCCAATATGTAAAACTGTTTATAACAGTGTTTTAAAATTAGTCTGAAAAACGTTTAACCCGCCGTGTTGTATTGAGGTTAGCCTATAGAAATACGACTCTGGTTAGCCATATATTGTTTTAAAAATGGAAAACACAAGTAGGTATCTACATAAGAAGTTTATTATTTAGATACGTTTTGAAAAAATAAATGTTTGGAATGAAATTAAATTTACAAATGAATGTTTCTTTATTTCTGTATTCAGAGATAGTAATAGTCGTCACAGGGAATTACTTTTTCCGTCAAATCAATTATGGTACCCAAAAAACAAGCAATAATTACCAACTTCATGACTTTATTCCAAAAAAATAATTAAACCCGAGCAAGTAAAAAAATAAATAAATTAAAATTGAGAAGATTTTTTATTGGCTGGAATACACATGGAATCTGAAGTTGAAGAAATTGTTATTATAAGCCTTAAGATCAAGTTTCTCATGAAACTATGAAATACAGTATGTGTTAGTGTTACACTTATATACTTCATTTTTCTGAAAGACTTGAGCTTCAAACTAACAATAATAATTTACTACTGTACCAAATACAACCCAACCAGCTTTTTTATTATATTTTAAATAAAAAGGATAAGGACGATGTTTTAAATAAATCGGGGGTATATAAATTAATTTGTAACGATTGCAATCTTCTTTTGGATAGGAAAGATATCAAGAAATTTTATGATTAGAGTTAAATAAAACTTAAGATTTTTGAGTAATAATAATTATTCTGAATTTGCCAACCATATTTTGGAAACGAATCATTATTTTGATGTAAATAAAGGTTTAAAATTTTTACACAAATACAACCGGTTTTTAATTAAACAAATTTTAAATTTTGGAAATTAGAAAAAGTGTAGATAGTCAATTAATTAAAAATATTTTTTTTTTTTTTAAATAGCCATCTTTTGAATTTGTTTTAATATTATTATTAATAATTTCTAATATAAATTTGTTATTCAATGTTTTATAACAATTTTTTATTAACATTTTTGATTAATTACTTACCTGCTTTAATCGATTTTTGTTTATGTTTATAATTTGTCTATTCCTACATTAATGTGTTCTATGTTTATCATTTGTCTATACTTGACATTATTATTTTTTAGTATTCTGTATATTCCTGATGAGAAAAGCTTCGCTTTCGGAACATGTTGATATGTATATATTAAGGTGGTGATTACAAAGTAGTTTTTAATCCATTTAATAAAAAAATATTTTATTTCTTATTCCGTGGATACGTCCGCCAACAGACAGTTCATTTCAATATTTAAAAGCATTTTTTTACGTATTTAAATTAGCGCTATCTTAATAGCCAGGTACTTCCCAACCTCTTTCCTATATCTTTCCCATCCAAACTCCCTTCAGTATCACCGTGTCGGTACAATGATAATTAGATACATGTATGAAGTCATCAAAAGTACGAAAGAAATAAAATTATAACTAGCCTGAAAACCTAAATTAACCTAACCTAATTAAACTTATTTTTAATTAAAAAAAAAAATTACTTAGGTTACATTAGGTTTTCGGGATAACTTTTTTCTTTCTTTTTCGATTTTTTTTAATGACTTTATATCACTTTTGAAAGGTTTGCCTATTCATACGTGTCCGGTCACCGATACCCCCAATTGCGGATGCAATGGTACCACTGGCTCCGGAAAATTTAGTAATTTGATAGTTTGCTATTATTTTAATGAATTTTTCACAAATGAGGCTGAAAAGATGAGTCAATCTACGAGAACCTGACTTTATTTTTCGTAGAATGCCTCAAGGTCAGTCGACTACATTTTAAGGTTCCCCCCGCTCCCCTCCCGGAAGTGGTAACCTCGGCCGACGACGCGCACCTACCGGCGCAGTCACAAAGCGGATATGCTCGGATAGTTTCGCGCCAATTTACTATGGCGGACTTCCGTTTGGCGGGAAACATATATGGGTAGGGACGTCCCATTGAACGGATTAATGGCTCCACAGCCGTGAGAGTGGTCTACTTCTGATGTATTGAGATTGGCTGCTGTATCCATTGGACGTCAGTTGATACTAATGTGTGTATGTTTATTTATTTATTGATGTCTGGAAGGCTTTTACATGTTGATACAATTATCTCATAGTTAGTTATACAAAGGAGTATAATAATATAGTACATAAAGTTATAATTAGAGTGTAAAAGAATTAAGTTGGTACACCGTAAGTATGTAGTTACAGCATAATGAATAAAAGTTTTACCTGTAGTTACCATACATTATGTTTATTTATTTTTTTTATTTTTTTTTCACCATTATTAAACAATAAAACTAGAAAGCTTTGGCTGCCTAAGTGGGAACAACAACCCGTTTTAGGGCAGTCAAATTGACAAGTTTAGCTTATGTTATCTGCATAATACAAAATAGAATAAAAAAAATAGTATTGTCACAGTACGGCAATAAGATATATTTAGAAAATAAAGTATAATAAAGTATATAGTGATATAAAAAATAGTAAAGAAAAAAACATATTAAATATATTTCGTCCAGCAAGTTCCAAAATCAACTTTAGTAAATTGTTTACCACCACATGTTTGTCCCTTTCCATTCCTTGGTTAGGGCCTTCAACCCATTTAAGATCCCCCCCCCCCCAAAGAGCACAAACAATTCAACACAAATTCAGTAAAGAAAATCAAACCATGAGATGGCAATAGTAATAAGGCCAAAACGCCACTAATGTATATGTTTGTAAGTATAAAAAAAAGAATTAACTGTCAGTCAGCATATCAGCAGGTTGTTCCATTATTATGATTCTTGGCACATATACATTTTTTATGTGAGTACCGCACAAGAGTTCCAACTGCCCTCAAACGTCTGGAGCCATTGAGACTATGACATTCCCGATTGGGGTATGTGTTGAGGCTGAAGGTAATGGGAATGGGAACGAGATGAAAAAGAGGAAGGTCGGGAAGTACCTGGCTCTTCATAACTAGTCATCAAACATGGCAAAAGCCATTTCAAGCAAATTTCTGAATAGTGGTCTTCCACCAGGGCGATACTAAAAGTATCTACCACTCTGGAACGTGCCGCAAATATACTACCCATGTATTATTTCAAATAAATAAATTGTCATATAACACAAATTAATAAAAAAAAAATTACTTGCCAACGCCGGTATTTGAACCCGCGATCTTTGGATTCGTAGCCATAGTGATATGACAGACTCGAGCATTTGATTAACTTGGCCGTGACATTTTTTTTTTTGTAAAACATTACACATATGGGATTGATCGATGTCTGTCTCACTGGAAAATTCTTGTGTCGAGACAATTTATTTCTCGGGCGTTCGCGACTTCTTCTGCCATTCACTTTCACGTCATTCATTCTCTTAGCGCTCCTTCCCCGTCCATCCGCTATATCAATACATCCCTTTCTTAATGCTATTTGTTAAAGATCTTGGAAATTTAAAGCTCATGGTACTGCCACCGAAAGCTCAGTTATAACCTTTTTTCTGTTACATTAACGAGGAAAAGATTACAAAATATATTTTGTTACAACATCAAAGATGTAATTAAACTTGTCAATGACGGAGTTTACAATAAGAAAAAAAATTGTTCGGTTTCCATTTGAAATTAAAATGCTTTCATGATATCGTCGTTCTTGTAATAACTCATTTGAATTACGTACCAATCTTCTTCTTTTCTTTGTACGTTGGAGGAGAGTTGATGGTGGACATAGTGGGATGCTGAGTTTATTCAGCTAGTCGACGACATCAGAAGTTACTTGGTTTAGCACAGATGTGCCATAAGGAAACTGATGAAGGTGACATTATTCTACGATGTGTTATGTTGTTTAAATACGTCCACATTCACAAAGTTCGGAATCCTTTAGGCCGTATTTATACTTAACGATAACATGTATGTTAAGAATTATTCCTGAAATAACGAAATTCTATATAAACCATTATAGTATCAGCAATAAGCAATTTTTATGTTTTTACCAAAAATCACACAATTTTCCATATCTATTTTTTATTTGTTCATTATCAAACAATTGAAAATAATTTTAATATATGAAATAGGTAATGTAATAATACAAATCGTATTCCAAGTTATAATAAATAAATTGCATGTTTCTTTAATTAAGGAAAAATCACTTTGTGACTTCATTTCCAATTAAATGATTAAGAGATATTTTGCTTAATGGAGTTTTATTAATAACAGTTTTTTTTAAATAGCCATCTTTTAATTAATTTTATCATTAGTACTTATATTTAGAATAATTGTGTATATTTTGATGCCTTAGTTGATCCTTGATTTTGTTTAAATGGCTCATGTGGAAACACCATATTGACCATAAAAAATCAAAGATTTCTCCGGTGACCGGTCTACAGATTACGTAGATTGATTCCCACCTCTATACGAGTACTGCGATCATTATAGAATGCTATGATTCTTTCCCACTTGGTCTATCTTGAAAAAATTATATCTTAGGTACAGTTAATTCAAAATAGGGGCCCGCATAACATTTTTGGCTTGTCATGGGATACACCCGTTAAAGATATTTGCCGGCACGTACTAATATTACCGTTTAAGATTATTCCTAGCCATGAGATAACAAATATGATTCAATGTCATTCTAACACTAATATGAAACTTAACAATAATCGCGAAGTTCATCAATATAATACACAACAACACCACAAACTACACATATCAAAAATACACTATACAAATCATTGGAATAATAATAATAATAATAACAAAGCATTTATATAGCGCAGTTTTGTGTTATTTCACTTCAAGTGCGCTTAACTCTAAATAAACTTAAACATGATTAAATAACTCCATTCAGTGGTATTCCTACAGTGCTACTTTTACATACTATTTATACATTCTTAACATATTACATACACATTCTTGCTTATTCTTAATATTACTCCTACAGTACTCCTTAGGTGCATATTCATAAAAAAAATTACATTATATTATACAGTATACATATGGCTATACAACAATAATACATTCACAATATTACTACAAGAATAGTAACATTTTAAGACAGGAGTCGGGTTATGTTCAGCAATAACTGACTTCACATAAAAAAAATAAAAAATATATACGGAGGAAACCGAAACCAAACAACTACCAGAGGCTCGAGGAAATGACTTTTTATAATAAATTGAAAAGAAATTAAAATTTATAGATAGAAGGATTTTTTAAATAAGTTTGTTTTTAAAGCCCGTTTAAATTCAGTCAATTTATGGATATTAGTAAGAGCTGGGGGAAGTTTATTCCAAATGAGAGGGCCGTTTACGCGAAAAGAGCGATCATAGTAGACGGCTCGATTTGACCTTGAATGTTCAATTAGACGATTAGTAGCATCTAGATCTGCTGACCTCAGAGTAAGCTGTCTATCACTTAAGTCCTGTCGGAATACATTGCCTACACCAGATAAAACAAGTTTCCTGAGAAATTAAGACAAGTATGCTCTTCGGACAAATCTCGAAATGATATTTAGAAATCTTATTTTTAAAAAGCTCTTTTTAAAACCATTTATTATAGGCACCGACTTTGTTCTAATAGCTGTCCTTACGATTTGTAGATTTTGATGCATTTCTATTGTATCTGTATGTTTGGAGCCTGTATATTTATTTATATTATTTTCCTCTTGTATATATTTTTTGTTTCTATATTATCATATAGATATTAGCCGTGAAAACTTTTAAAAACCTAATATTACGTAGCAATAATTAAATATAGTTCCACAATGAGTTGAAATAATTACTCTTGGGAGTGCAAGTTCGTTGTATTTGAAAAAAAAATCTAATATAACTATAATAATTAGTGTTTTATAATAATTTTAGCGAATTTGAGAGGCGGGTATGGGTATAGCCGTGCCGGGATAACCAACACCTCTGACATAAATCACCAAAAGTGGTTCGCCACGGCAGGTTACTTAGCAGGGGTGTCCGGGTTCATAGGGTGAGGTTTGTCCACTTCCTGGCGGCGGATGTGTGTCTCCACAATGGCTGCATGATGGGCTGGATCGGTAGAGACCGGTTGAGGGAGACTTCTTGACCTCTGCAGCTAAACTCCTTCGACACATTGCCTTGCATCGCAGTGGGAGGGATGGATTAATACGTTTGTCATTCCTGAACACATTGACTCCCAGATTCCTACCCACCCGTTGTACATATTTCATTCCCAGAATTTTCTCCCCTTCCTTTACTTGAAAAGATCCTCGACACGGCATCCCTAAAAACATAGGCCCTGAGGGAAATTATTTTCCTCTGGGCCTCCTGCGAGGAATAAATGTAAAAAAAATGCATATTTTTTATTGACCTTATCTCATCACATATGTTTGTCTGTTTTTATAATTTCTCTATTCTTATGTCATTATTTTTTTGTATGTATTGGTTTGTATTGGTTTACACAAAATATCTTTTAAACATTAAAAATGTACATTTTCCATATATTATACTGGCACTCTAGCAAAGCCAATCGACGTAAAAATCGCACAAAATTAATTGAGTAATACAGTTTTTAGTCTTCTCTGTTCGTTTTGATGATATTCCCGAAAAATAAGCTTTAATATAGGTACCTACAATTGGATGCGAATAGAGTTCGAAACTGAAGCCTAAATGGGTCAACGAGCGTAATAAAAACTAATTACTTGGACGTAGAAACCGACCGGCGGAAATTATTAATTTGCACAGTGAAACACTTTACGGTCAGCAAATAGTCTCTATTCCTGTGCTACGTGTGTAGCAATATTTTATTTGTTTCGACTACCCACTGCCCACGATAGACACTCTTTTTTTTCACCTACGTAGATCCTGATTCTCATCTCTTCACATTTGTTGACCATCAAATCAACCATCAGCCAAACGTTTATTTATTAATTTACTAGCTGATGTGTACCCGGCCTTGTTCGGGATTATTTAATTTTTTTGGAATAAACTTATGAATTCGTCGATTCTCGATTGTCCGTTAGGTACCATAATTGATTTGATAGCGAAAGTAATGCCTTGTGACAACTATTTCTACCTCTAAACAAAGAAACAAAGAAACATTCATTTGAAAATTTTATTTCATTCCTACATTTATTTTTTCAAAATATGCATAAATAATAAAGTTAAAGTAAAATGATTTACATTAAATTAAAAAATAAATAAATAATAATAGTAAGATGTGTGTCTAGAGTATAAGTATCAGTGAATCTGAGGTGTATTTTGTATATTCTACTCTGCTGCTAATTATTTGGAACGGTCCTAACACGATGTTATTGCTGAATTTATTCGTGAGACAAATTAAACATTTAGTTGTTGTATTTCGTGATGGCTATTTATTGAGTGTTTTGCACCTGTGTCACTATTGTAATTTGATTTTTTTATAACAAAATATGTAAAAGCCCATACAGTTCAGTGCGTACACAATATAACAAATAAATGAATATTTTTTGCTGAGTCGATCAATAAGTAAATCCTACGTCATTTGCGTATAAGAAACGCTCCTTAATTTTGACATTTGGGGTACACTGTACCATTTCAAAATAATAAAACTAACCTCTCATTTATATTAAACTTTCAAAAATAATTCACTGTCATTACTATGCCTTGATAACGAATCCACTAATCTACTTTTCGTGACTCAATGACCCGTTTTGAGACAGGGAGTTATTTACGTCACATTTAGTCATAAATGGATTATCACTCTGGCTACGATAATTATGCGATTTAATTATGCAAACAACATTATTCCACTGAAGCTTAAATGGAATGATGTTTATTTGTGTGTGATAACGTATAACAAAAATCTGCCTTTATTTCTCTAGAGTAATGCAGTAGGTACTCATTTTTTATTCAGAATAATGGAAATAGTAGGATTTGAAAATTACATTGAGTTGAATTTAGCGATATTTCACTCTGATTGCGCTTTGCTCTTAATGCTATACAAATGTTTGTTATCGCATCTGGAGGATGCCTTTCCTTCTAGAGTTAAATTTCACAGAGGTGTTTACAGAATATAAACAATCTTATTTATATCTATGCTATTAAAATCATTATATTTATGGATATTTTCTATTTGTATATGGTATGAAGAAGAGTGTCTTTGGGTCGGTTTGTCCTTTATAAAAATCTACAGTTTTGTTCTGATCTTGATACAATTATGCACACTTGACATTTAAAACAAGGTGAAGGTTACTGTCTTCACTAAAGTTCGAACAACCACCTCCATCCCCCTTTCCAAACTCTTATAACAGAAAGTTGGTAAATCTTAACGAAATTTTCCACACTTGACCTTCAAAATAAGAGGAAAATTACTTTGAAGGGGTAGGGGTAGGGTAACACATCTCAACCTCAAAATTTAATCTAAACCATTCACAAAATCTAAACGTTCCCCGGGAAATGCCCGGTACTTTGTTTAGTATAATATAAACATAATTGATATTACAGGAACTAATAAAAAAATTTATGAATATAAGTAATGTTTGTGTTTAACTAAATTTATTTTTATTTTTTATTATTTATTAAGTTAAAAGAGATACGTAATTATTTCACTTTCTTAACTACATACATACATATTATTCTTAACCTATTTGAATAGTTATATTACATTACTTAATATTACATTATATTATTTATATATCTTACATATTATTCCCATATTACATATTATTTTTATCTTTCATATAATTGCTATTTATTTATTATTATTTTGTATTATACATTGATATTTTGCTAACTTATTTTGAAATTGAATTGTTTTTTTTTGTTCTTACTCGATTATCCGTTCTCAGGCTATCAGGAAGGCAGTGGCGGCTCGTGACTTTTGAGTGAGCTATAGAATGCTAAGATTTAAAAACACGACCTTATTGAAATTGTTGAAGCCGAAAATGTATGTTTTTTTCAAAATTTCAATTTTTTGTATGAAATTTTGAAAAAAAAAATCATTTTAGGCTTCAACAACATCAATAATGTCGTATTTTTCAATCTTAGCGTTCTAGCTCACTCAAAAGCTACGAGCCGCAACTGCGGGCAGGAGAAATGTTTTTTGATAAATATTGATATTTTGAAATTTTCTGATTTCTGTTAAATCTTGAATAAAATTACAACTTTTTTTTTTCTTTACAAACAGCTGTTAGTTACACCAAAAATATTTAACTTATTATTTCCCTTAAAGAAGCGCGATGAAATATGTTTTATTTCATCGTGCTTCTTATACAACTTATATAACAACTTATTTTACGTCAAGATTCCTGAATCCGGCCCTGTGAACTGTAAACCTCATCAGTTCCACCACACAATACGTGCGGACAATCATCAACTATACGTTCGGTAGTCCGCACTGCGACAAATCACGCTGTTAGGCGCATCTGTGCATCTCATGGGCGTGGGAGCATCTTACTCTATTGAAGCTGGAGCAGAATTTATAGGGCAGATAAAATCCCGATTGTCTCTAAATAGGGTCAGACACGATCAGGATTTCAACCGATTACCACTACATTCCCAGGTTTAACCCCTTTCTTCCCTTTCGTTCTGAAGGTTTTTGGAAAATACATGATAAGTTTCCTCAATATTGAGGAGTAATATCGCCTCTCCTCGGGCTACAGTACAAAAAGTAGATTAACATTTTAAATGCTTTTAGGTAATTCGGCAAAACGTTTTAGTTACATTTATCGTTCAAATAATTTGTCGGCCTCCACGGTCGAGGGGTAAGGCTCTCGACTACGAATTCGAAGGTCGCGGGTTCAAATCCCGGCGTTCGCAAGTAAATTTTATTTTGTGCTATTTCAATTAAATTCATTTAAAAATAATATATGGTATATTTGCGCACGTTCCGAGTAGAAGATACTCTCAGTATCGCCTTGGTGAAAGACCACTACTCAGAATTGAAACGTTGCTAGAAATGGCTTTTAGTCGTGTTTAGTGACCAGATCTGAATAGCCAGGTATTTCTCCACCTTCCTCTTTCCGTTCTCCTTCCCTTCCCCAATACATTCAGTCTCACAACATTCCCCAATTGAGGATGCCACAGTCTTACTCGCTCCAGACGGTTGGGAGCAGTTGGGACTCTTGTGCGGTATTCATATAAAAAAATATATATAATAAAAAATTAGCAAGAAAAACATTAAACCTGCCATGTTGTATTGAGGTTAGCAAAATATTGCATATTCAAAGAAGAAGGTTTATTTGCGTAGAATATTTTCAAAATGGAAAACACAAGTAGGTACCTAATGAAGAACATTTTTTTTTTGTATTTAAAAAAAAAATGTTTGGAATGAAAGAAAATTTTCAACTTAATGTTACTTTATTTCTTTGTTTAGATAGTAATAGTCGTCACAAGGCATTAAGTTCGTTCTCAAATCATTTATGGCACCCAAACGACAAGCAAGAATTCACAAGTTCATGATTTAATTTTTTTTAAATCCCGATCCAGGCCGGGTACACATCAGCTAGTACATTATAATTTGCCTATAAAATGTGCGAACTTTGAGGACCCCATTAGCAAGGCAGAAAGCTATTTGGCATTTTGCCCGGAGCGCAGATAAAATTTGTATTTTATTTTCACATGTAGAATTTAAGTATCTAAATCAAAAATATATTAAAGGTTTATTCAAAATGGTGAACTCATATTTCGCACGTTCTCGTGTGATACACGCTGTCGGCCCGGGCTTTTTCCTTTACAGAGACATCCAGTTTGTTCGAATTGGTGATCATTGTTAAAATGGAGATGATAGGTATGCTGCACTACAGTTGCCGAAGCAGTATGCAGAACTTACGAACACAGAAAACCTTGTGCTGCATAGTAGCCATTTTAATCACAGCTCACGCGAAATGGCTGCTTGACAGCGCGAGCACTCTAGACGGTTGTTTGCGCAACTATTTGAGAAATCTAGCCATGGGATTCGAAACTTCCGGACCCTTTCTTTCAATTGCTATGTACATAGCATTCACATATATCGCATAATTTAGGAAATATAGCGCTATGAAAATGTGTTTACAATTTTGAAAAACCCTGTATATTTGAAGCTCTTTCCAAGAGTTTTAATGATTGTATTGTAAATATGATAAAAATTTCCTTGAAATGGCTTCAGCTGTATTAGAAGATATGAAAAACCACCTTTCTAGCCCACCTCTCTTCTATACCCTTCTCCTCCCCACTTTCATCAGCTTCACAAAATTCCTTGGTTTAAGGATGCCATAGCCTCTCTGGCTTCGGCCAGCGACTTGAATCTATATGAACACTAACAGTGTTTGTAACTAAATGTAAGACAGTAATTAGCCGCGCCAGGAAGTCTTCGATCTGCCCAAGGTTGTAAATCTTGGACTTAATGGATTGAATATATCGAGAAAATCTTGATGTGGATGGATGATTGTTACTCAAACAAGATTAAAACACTATCGTTGTAAACACTTATATTTCCGATGAATAATACAAATGGTCTAGTGAAGCTTGAATCTCTCTATAGTAGGTTAATTAATGCTGTTGCTTGCTGAGAATTCCGAGAGAAATGAAGGATGAATTATTCAGTTATTGTTATTAAAAACTGAAACATTTAAAAAAAGGGTAAAATATTTGGTCGTGTTTGCGGCACTGAATTAAGAACAAGTATATACTTTAAGAGTGTAGCCACATGAATTAAAATGATTGAAATAAATAATAACATAGAATGAAAATACTAAAAATTAAAAAGATAATCTTTTTTATTTTATCTTTGAATATATTTGTTTTCATCGGTTCATCATTTACCATTTCAATTAGCATCCATGGTTAATATGCGTGAGAAATGCCTTTAATTCATACTCTAGTTACGATACATTGAACTCCCCCAGTTTCCTCCCAGCTAATCCTACCGACACATCCATTGGACGATTGATGGGTGAGGATCTAAATGATTTATTTATCAAGTAGAACCAATGAATTAACTCTTTTTGACGCACACTGGAATTCAGAGTTTGATATCTCAATCACGATGAATTCAATTTAACGTTTATGGGCCTTCAGTCAACTAGCAATAATTGAAAAAATGTTACCTAATTAATGACAATAACTTTTTTAAAACCACCGTATTTAATATGTAAATGTCTACATATTTCAGAATCAAAGCTGCCCTCATTAGAATAAACAATATATCCACTGAAAATAATAACGAAGTATAGACAAATTGAAATAAAATCGAACAAATTATAAATAAGTGATGAAAGTAGGTAAGTGATTAATTGAAAATTAAAAAAATATATATATTTTGAGGTAGTATAAATGAAAAAACATGTTACAAGTTTTGAAAAGAAATTATTTTTATTATCAATATAAATAAAATACCAAGGCAAAAAAAAAATAATAACAGTTATTTAAAAAAAAAATTATATTAATAATTTTATAAATGTAGTTATTGATGTGAAAATAAATTTAAGATATATCTATCTAAAAAAAAAATGATAATTAATTATATTTAATTGACTATTAACACCTTTTCTAATTTCTAAAATTTAAAATTTATCTGATTTTAAACCAATTGTATTTTTATGTAAATTTTTTAAACCTTTATTTATGTCAAAAGAATGATTCGTTTCCGAAACATGGGTGGCAAATTCAGAAAATAATTGTTGTTACTAAAACATCTTATGTGCTCCTTAACTCTTGTATTAAAATTTCTAATTAAAAATTTCCTATTCAAAAAAAGTTATTAAAATTACTTTATAGACCCCCGATTTGAAATAAAATTTGAATTGAAATGAACTGAAATCTTTTTATTTTTTGTCATTTTTTTCCGTTTTCATGTTCCATTTAGGTTATGTTAATATTGTTTTCTACAATGATTAAATATTAAAATGAGGTTTCTGAATCTCAATAAAAATAATTAATATTTGAAAATTGAAAAAATATATTAGCTACTAAAGGGCTAATACTAAAACCCATTGCTAAGCCATCCTTTTGTTTAAAAATAATATTTTCAAATTGTTTTTTTGTTTTTGTTTTAAAACAACATTAAATAATTTATATAAATTCTATATTACTCGAACCTAGAACCTCATGGTCTATCCGGGACCTCGCGCTCTAATCCACTGAGCTACGACAATCCCACTTCGTCGCGTTATTTTTTTTCCGTGTTCTTTCGATTTAATGTTTCATTTTGAGAGTTATTAATATTATCCTAATAGATTAACAAAATACATTTTTAATGTAGGAATGTTGTATCCATACAAATATAGTATTATAAACGTATGTAATCACCCCCACAAACAGCCTTTCTTCTCTCTTCTTATCTTGTCAAAACTTCTAACTAATTACTTTTCAGGGATGTGAAAAACAGTTAATCGGTTATTGACGTCGCTGATTGATTAATATTAGCGAGCGTCTGGATTACTAGTCTGGGCTACCCCTGTGAAAAGGTGATTTTTTTTCCAATTTCCAATCAATTGGACGAACTATTTACCGTAAAGATTAATTGCGGACAATTATTTGGAGTTATCCTCTTTGTTTGCTAAGCCGTTTATGGAGTTATGAGCTTTTATTTCTGCCAGAATGTGTCGATTAAAGTAGAGATCTTTACATTTGAGATTTTTGATAAAATGAGTGACATTTATTGATTATGCTTTGAATGGGGGTAAAAAGGTAGCTAAAACTTCATCGTAACCAACATATCTGCTTGAAACACTAAAAACTTTCGCGAAAATCGTGTTAAATACATTGTTATTTTAGTTAATTCGGTTATTTCCTCCTGCATATTGTAGTGCATTGCAGTGATATTGAATTAAATGGGAGCGAACCGGAACGCACTTCAACTTTGTGAAAAGCATTATCCTATTGCTCTAGTTCATAATTTCAGTTATAGTGTTGAAGTAGAAATTAGACTAAAAAGCTTTCAAAACTTTAACCGATAAGCAAACGTTCCGGTTAGTAAAATGATTAGAAGTGAGCACTTTTATCGATTTTTTAAAATTAATCAATTGAATTAATATTGAGACAAAATTAACGGAGCAAATAAATGCACATTTCAATAGAAATGTATAGAACTCTAATGCTACATTTTTATAATTTATTTAATATTTATTTATTTTTTATATGAATACCGCACAAGAGTCCCAACTGCTCTCAACCGTCTGGAGCCAATGAGACTATGGCAGTCCCAATTGGGGAATGTTGTGGGCTGGCGGTATTGGGGAGGGGAAGGAGAAGGGGAAGATGAAGGTGGGGAAATACCCGGCTATTCAGATCTGGTCACCAAACATGGCTAAAAGCCATTTCAAGCAACATTTCAATTCTGATATGGTGGTCTTTCACCAAGGCGATTTTCTGGAAATTACTTTTAACTAAATACTAAAACACTTACGGCCTTTTTCTCAATATTTTGCCTCAACACTGTTCAAATGCGCAAATACACTCTTCCCAACCAAAATCTCTAGACCAATTTACGATCAACTTAGAATATCGATTTTTGTGGATTAAGTTTCGCTATCAAGTTAACAATATAGTGAAAGAATGTTACCGAAATGTCAAATATTGATTCGCGATCTATTTTAGGCGATCAATGAAAAATATTTTTTTCTGTTTTCGAATGTCAAAAACATGTTTTTTTATGTTTTAAATAAAACTGAAGAGAACCTAACTTATTTTACTAATTATTAGCTACGTTTTGTCTTGTTTTTTCTAGGAAGTGAAACGTCAAATTTCAAATGTACGAAGCTAAAGGTTTTATTGTCTATGAGAGTCGGCGGGGACCTTCATAGACACTTTTGGATGTTTTACGATAAAAGAACCTTGGAAACAGGGAAACAGAGCGTTGCTCATCAAAACACTTGACTGATTGGTGCCTCGGATTGATCATTCGAAAAGTTGAAAGAGCTGTCGTTACTTAAAGAGTTTTTTTTTTCTTTTTGTACATGTATTGAGTAGTATACCAAAAGTTTAACCTATTATGGATTTCCTTCTCTAATAAGTCAAGATAAAATAAAATATTTTTAATTCAAAAATAATCAGATTACATAAAAATTAAAATAAACTAACATTGTATTAGGGAATAGCACATAATGTATAAAGACGAGCTATCGTATTACAATAACAAGACAGAAAAAACAGAATTATGAAAAACAAACCCAAAAAAAAACTCATGGGGTTCTTATTAAGGTGATAATTGTAGATATCTTATAAGACCGGTCAGTGGCTGAGTTGGAATAGCATCTGGGTTCAATTCCGCGGCTGGCTAACCACCACGACACATCTTCCGCTTACTGTGATGGTATTAGAAGATTTTCGAATATTGGCGGTTTATTCGTAACTCGGGAATATTTGTCTTTCTTTAAAAACAAATAATTAAATATACACCTTTAAAATAAATTCAACTCATAAGAGCATATGAAATAAATTATAATAATATTATTTTTTAAACTGTTAAATTGTACAATAATTAAATAATTTTATACATAAAAAAATGACAATTTAAATATTTTCTGATAACTTCCCAAAATCACAAGGAAACAAGTCGGAGAAACATTTTTTTTTGTTCCGCTCGCAATTGAATATGCCCACATTTCGTATCATATTATTGTAATTATTACATAACATTATGATTACATTTACATTACATACCATTATTATTATATTTAAATTATATTACATAGCATTATTATTACATTACATAGCATCATTATTATATTTACATTACATTCTATAGCATTATTATTACATTTACATTACATTCCATAGCATTATTATTACATTTACATTACTTTACACGGGATTATTATTACATTTACAATACATTTCATGGCATTATTATTACGTTATATAGCATTATTATTTTATTAACATTACATTATATATCATTAACATTACATTATATATCATTAACATTACATTACGTACCATTATTATTACATTACATGTAATTATTGTAAATATTCAAACAATAATTTCGTTTGCAATTTGTTTTATATTGATCCATTTTGTATAGGACACAGGAGCGTGTGGAGCGCGCAGGTACATTGACAATATAGTAGTACAACGTTAAATTATTATGGAAATCACTAGTAAAACATTTTACTTTAGGGAAAACTTTCAGGTGCGTGGATTGCTTTTAGGCTACCTAAAATAAAATATAGCTTTTTGCTTTTAGCTGTACTGAGTCAAAAAACTAATCACATTTTTCATATCACATATAAAATAATTTTCATAAAACCACAAAACCCAGACATATCGACGAAAAAAGTCATGTTAAATCAAAGGTTCTCAACCTTATTTGTCTCATCGTCCACAGCTCGACAATGCGATGAAATATGTCTTTATATTATATTTTATAGAAAGCAATCACACTTTGTGGTTTGACATTATACATTAAATTGAGTAAAACGCACCCATTCCTCTCTCCGCAACGGAAAGTACCTTTTTAAATTCCAATATGTATGTTATTACCAGTAGTTAACATTGAATGATAGTTAATTTTTTTTAAAGTCACGAAAACGACCCAAGAATATAATCTGCATATCGGTCTAGGCCTCAACGCCTGAACATAACTAAATATCTTAGGATAAATTCTCCAATTCCCCGTATTTGTACGCAATATAACGCACAATTTCACAATATCGACATTCTTCACAATACCCTTTCAAAATATCGAACCGAAGTAATATGTACGACCACAAATTGATGCACGAGATAAAATGTTTCGAGAGCATCTCCTGTCCCGATCCTATCTTCCTCTTCCTCTCCCCCCTTCCTTCTTATTTTTTTTATTTATCTTGTTAGCTTCATAAATAAAATATTTGTATTTAAACACTGTTAGCACAAGAAATATTGTTGGCATATCTTTTGTTAAACTTCCTTTATTTTGTATTAAAAACTGTTTGTTTCTTACAAATAAATAAAAATAAATAAACCATTATCCATGAATCCTGTGAACATTTTTATCTGAATTATTTTTAACACTTACGCATTTCCGAATGCTAATTTTATAAATATAATCAAGTGAATATATAAACACTCTCTAAATGCTCCAAAATAATATATAATTAATACAAAAAAATTCTTTTGGTGAAAAAATAAAAAATTGGTTCTCTCACCTTAACAAAATTATAACATCAAAAAATCGTATTGATATTCGTACAAATAATCTACGATTGCGATAATCTTTGCCAACATTTTATGATGCATTCATAGCAGGTGTGTATCACTATACAGTTACATTAATTTATTTTACAGTAGGTGCTTCCCAGATTCACATAATAAGCAATTGACGCAGTAGATATAAGTACGTACTCGTATGGACGTGGACCTATTTAATTGGTATTCAATTTTCGATGGAGATGTCACCTTGAAATTGAAATCAGCAAACAGGATGATTCGTACTTGACGCGATATATAGAGACATGATACAGAAGACATTTAGAAGCAAACAAAACGATTATTATTAGGACTTTTGTACAATTATTATTAAGACTTTTGTACAATTATTATTAGGACTTTTGTACAATTATTATTAAGACTTTTGAACAATTATTATTAGGACTTTTGAACAATTATTATTAGGACTTTTGTACAATTATTATTAAGACTTTTGTACAATTATTATTAGGACTTTTGAAAAATATTATTAGGACTTTTGTGATTATGTATAAACATCATAAATTAAACGTGTTTGTGACATGTTTACAGTTCTCTGGGAAGTAGTCGCATTTTAAACCAATCTCATTGGTAGTTCAATCGTAGATTAAAAAATAGAGAAAAAAATTCCCTCATCAATTTGAAAAATAAAACTGTTGGTCTTTTCCATATTAGATATACATATATATTTTCCTAAATCCAAAGGAATTTCATCATATCACTGCAACAAAGATTAGCGAACTCGACACAAAAAACAATTCGACAATTCATTAAAATTTCTGTGCCTAATGAATAATATAATGACGTAGGTTACAAAAAATAGTTTTCGTTACGAAAATCAAAATTTACGCAAGAAACTGTTCATTTTTCATATGAATAGTAACATCTCCAGTAATTGATTTGTTTTTAAAAACAACTTAAAACATGATAATCATAGAACAAAAGCACCGTTGATTCTTGCAAAAACTATTCCCTGCAAATTTGTTATAAATAAATCTCCATACACGGTTAACTAACTAACTAACCATCACGCCGTTTCCCACCAGGCAGAGAGGACGGAAGACAAATATTCCCTGGTTACGAATAACCTGACAATATTTGAAAATCTCCGACTACCATCACAGTAAGCGGAAGGTGTTGCTTGTGTCGTAATGGAGGACTTAGCCAGCCGAAGAATTGAACTCATGACGCCTGGGTGAGACCCAAACGCGATGCCAACTCAGCCACTGACCGGTCGAAATACATTCTATTCTGTTATTCTGACTTCTGACAAGGCCCAACTCAAGTATTTGATTCACTTGATCGTGCCATGTCTTCCTCGGGCGTCCCGGCTTCTTCTTCCATTCAAATTCACGTCATATATTCTTCTTACACTCCTTTCTTCGTTCATTCGCTCTACATGCCCGAACCATCTAAGCGTCCCTTTCTGAATCTTACTCATTACGCTTACATCAATCAGCCTTACATTCTTTACGAATCTCAACATTTTTCACATGATGGTTTTACCATACATTCGTCTCAGAGATCTCATTTCTACAGCGTTCAGATTGCTTTCATCCTTCCTCGGCCAGTTCCATGCCTCACTGCCATACATCAGGGTACGGTTACCCAGTAGATTTCCAAGGATTGCACACTCGGCACAGTTTCCCGCCGAAGCGCCGTGAGTTTTGAATGAAATCTTTCTTAGGACTTCTGTCCTAATTTCTATTACTATAGTCACTCAATTCACAACGCACGAATGTAATTCATTTCGGACTGGTTCTAGGACAAATAACCTAATTGAATGGCGCGCTGTTTTTTTAAACATTAAACGACATTTTTTTAAACGACATTTTTGTCGTAAAAATATGATACAAGTGTGTTTTATTTTATTATCTTTTTTATGGAAATTCATTACAAAAAACGCACCTTAAAATGGCCACTGGTGGGAAAAGTAAAAGATGTATATTTCTATTTTAGATATTTAAATTAGGACCGTGTTTTAAGGTGTGTACTTTATGTTATTTTATCATTTAATTTATGCTCGTTTTTTTAGGTATTAAATTCACTAATGAAATAATTATTAAGTGTTAATAGTCAATTAAATATTAGTAATAATCAAACATTATTTTGGTATAGTTATCTTTTAAATTTATTTTCACATTAAAAAATCTATTTACAAATTTTTTAATATAAATTTCAATAGTAATAAAAAAAAATAAAAAAATTATGCCTTACTATTTTCTAGATTGTATTTATATTACAATATTAACAAAAATAATTTCTTATTAAAATTACTAATATAATTTTTTTATTTAATATTTTATAATATTTTTGTTTTTTATTTCAATTATTTTTATTTAAATTCTCACCTAATTAGAAGTACTTTGTTTACACCACTGTTTTTAATATATAAATAACTACATGTTTCAGAAGCAAAGAGTCTCTTATCAGGATAAACAATAAACTGTTTCATTAATAATGACGCCACAAAATAGAAATTTTTCATTTACTTTATTTTTAACGCCCATAAGGCTTTTACATTAATAGTACATATTCACATAAGTAGTAGGTGAGAAGTGAATAATAAAAATAAAAATACACATAAAAATACAAGACATATAAATAGATGAAACAAAAATAAAAATAAAATACTGAAAAAGCAACGGAAAGCTTATGCATATGGTTAGAATAAGCATTTGATGTGGTCCAAAAAATTCACCAAATTAACGTTAGTAAATATTTGTTTCCTATAGAGTGAAACTGCTGTATCGGGGAATGGGAAATGTAGTTGTGCTTAAGTATACTGGAATAGTGTATTTTTTCGGATTGTCCTTGTGAGTAAGATTAAGAAAGGGACGCTTAGATGGTTTGGACATGTAGGGCGAATGAATGGAGAAAGTAGTGTAAGGAGAATATATGACGCGAATGTGAATGGAAGAAGAAGCCGGGGACGTCCAAGGAAGACGTGGCACGATCAAGTGAATCAAATACTTGAGTCGGGTCATGTCAGAAGTCGGAATAACAGAAGAAAATGTATGAGACGTTGTATGAAAGTGAATGAAGCAAGAAGTGTATGCCAAGATCGAGTTGTTTGGCGGTTCGTCCTCTCTGCCTACCCTGCGGAGGCACTGCGTGATGGTTAGTTAGTTAGTTAGTTAGTCCTTGTGGGTATGCAGATTTTAGATAGACATTATACAGTTCGGTGATATTTTATCTTTGTTTAGTTTCTTCCAGTTTTTATTTCCTTTTTAATTAAGTATTCGTGTTTGGGGTGGAGATTTCACTTTATTTATTTTACGTTTTATATTTATTACGGCATTCCACGTGTCCCTGCGACTACCAGTCACATTGTATTATGATCTCATCCTTGAATTTATTACAATGACTATGAGATGTTCAGTTGTACATCGCGCTCAGGTAGGTACAAATATGTGTTACAATCAACTAATTAATATTCCAAACCACCAAATATGCTTTGAATATCTTAAATATTATTATCGTCGTGATCTTATGTATTCAAGGTGCTATGACGAGATAATATCATTGCGGAATGTGTTTTATTAGTGCGATTGTATAGAGTTAGCAACCATAAATTGCCATATGTTTATCGATTTATTGGATAACGAACACCTCCGCTATCGGTAACCCCAAGTGGTTCGCTACGTTTGGTGACTTAGCAGGGGTGCCCGGGTTCGTGGAATAAGGTTTATCCATGCGGCGGATGCGTCTACCTACCATCAACGTGGCGGGTGGAATTGGGAGAGGCCGATTGACCTCTCTAATCAGGCTCTCTCGACCCAGCCTTGCACTGCAGTTGGAGGGATGGATTCATACATCCGTCACTCCTGGACACACTGACCCCCAGATTTCTATCCGCCCCTCATGCCATTTTCCTTCCCAGAACTTCTTCTCATTAAAAAAACCCTGTGCACAGCATCCCCAACGATGACATAGGCCCTAAGAAATATAATTTTTCTCGAGGCCTCCTAAGTTATTGTAAAAAAAGATAAAAATATTTATTACATATTTTTAAAATTAACATAAGCTTAGCATTTATCCAAATCTAATCAAAAATATAACCTTTTTCTAAACGTCTTACGAATGTTTTATAAAATATTTTAAAATGTTAAATATCCTAAAAAAATACTTTGAAAGTTAAAAAAGAATGGGGTGTAGTTTCATTTTTCATAAACACTAACTTTAATATATATTTTTTTTGAATAAGGATTTCGAAACTTACTACCAAGAAAGGATTGCAATTATTATTCTCCTCTTTTTAATTTATTTTTATTTATATGTTTAATATTATGTGAAACATAAGTAAGACGGTCAGAAAAAGTCATTTTCCGATTTGATTTTGGTAATTAGATGCAAATTTTATGCAAATTGAAAAAAAAAGTTTTATAAATGTTTATGATTTCACGTCAAAATGTTATCAATATTTAGAATTAATAAATGATCCCTCTCCGACTTCTCTCTCCCCCTTAATAGTCTGATACTTCCTACTATTTCTCTTTTATTTCTCTCTCCCTTCTTTCATGCTTTCAATCTTTCAACATTCTCCAAATGGGAGTGCCTTAGTTTCTCTGGCTCTCACAAAATACTTGATATAGAGGGCCACTCACCAATAACAGATACTTTGAAAAACACTTTAAAAAGATTTTAGATCTATTGACATAAGAGAGCAAGAACATAAAATAGAAACCTCAAAGAGAAGGTTGTTCCTGAGATCTTGATATCCATTGTTGTCTGGTCTGCGTACAGGACATTACAAGGACAGCAATTACCGCAATTAATTACACCGTTTCAAGTTAATGTTGTCAATAATGGCTAATTGTCCACGTATGCCGACATGATCAAATCTCTAAGTGCCTTGGCTCCGGCTGCAGTGGCGTAACTCGTGGCTAGGAAAAACTTGAAGGACATAACAATTAAGATAAGGATAATATTTAATATTCTAGAGTAATGCTTGCTTTAGTAGTCAAGTTTTCCAAAACTTACATTATTTCATCTCGCGCTCTCGGTCGAGTTTGCCGCAATAGACTATTGCTAAGTAACTATTTAAGTAAATAACCATCACATTTCTCTGCCGGTAGATAGCTAGAATAGCACGCCACACAAAGCTTTGCTTTTGCAACTTTCATACATCTGCTCATGTATATATACGTATGTGTGGTAGATATGCCGACTGTTGAAATGGCCCAATGTAGTAGGTACGTATATTTGCGCTGCGATCAGCGTGCCAAAAATCAAAAAAACCTGGCACCGGGAAAACAGATTTCAATTGTAAGAACCTAACAGAATAAGTAAATTAAATTATCACAATTGATTTCTAAATAAACCGGTTCTGAAATATTTAAAAATCATTTCAAACAACATAAAAAGTAAAATTAATATGTAGGGGTAAATAAAATCTTATAAGGAAATCGTCTCAATCTGGCCAAACCACTGTTTGAAAATGGCTTTGAATGCCGAAACAGCTGTCACAATAATAAAATTAAATAAACCGAAATGCTTGCCTAACTTGATAATAACATTCTTAAATATGACTTTAAATAAAAATAAAAATTTATTGGAGATCTACAAATAAAACATAATAAAATTTATTAAATAAAACAAACGATTTGTTTTGAACCGCTAATTTACTTTAAATCTATCAAACGGTTTCGCTTATCCCAAGTTTCGTCAGTGTAAATTTAAAAACTGAACAAAAATACCCACATAGAGTTACATAAAAATATATTGCTCACAATACGTATTTTCGATTAATTTTAAATTTTACCCTGATGAAGCTTGAGATAAACAAAACCGGTTCGTGATATATTGAACACACATCGGTGGTTCGAAACAAAATATTGTTTTATTTAATAAATATATCAAACCACAAAGTAATTACTTTCTGCGAAAACAATAACAATTAATTCCTCTCTTCCATCACCTTCCCTTTCCCACTTCTTTAGATCTCACAACACACCCCGAATTGAGAATGCTATAGTCTAACTGGCTCCGAGCAGTTGGTATTCTTATGCGGTAATCACATTTAAAAACAAATAAAATTCCCTTGATCATTTTGGCTCTTTCTGGGGTGCATCTGACGACGTCTTGCGCGTTACATATTCGCCTACACTACCTTCTCCTTCCATTTCCTACCTATTTCTTAATCTTGATCTACAAAGACCTTTCTTTATTACTCGTAAAATGGTCAAAGGTGGTTTACAAAACATACGCACCAGGAATCTCAATTCTACTGCACTAGTATATATTACGTGTACGTAATATATGATCCAAATAAAGCGGAGTTAACGGCCTAGTGTTCCATTGGCAGCTTAATCCCATGTCAGTACTTGAGTTACCCCTGATGGGATTTTTACGTCTTTCAAGTCAAGTTTAAGACTAATCTAACATTAAAGCGTAAGCCATCCAATCTCTACCAGTTAATCCACGATTAAATCAGTTCTCTGGATTAACGTCGCATAGTCCTGAAACATCAAAAACTTTATTAATTCTAGTATACTATGCCATGTGCAATTCTCTACTAGAATATGCATCTTTGGGATGGGGCGGTTGTGCCAAAACAATATTGGATCCACTAGTGAAATCACAGAAATCACTACTAAAAGTCATCCTTAAAAAACCTTTTAGGCACCCCAGTGATGTATTATTTGAAAATTGTGAGAAAAATTATATTACGCATGCAAAAACAACGTGGAAAGGAAAAGGGACAAACATTTGGTCATAAACAATTTACTAAAGTTTCTTTTTTGAACTGAATAGAATAAATTAAACATTTTATTAACTATTTGCTGCGCCCTCTTCGGGCTGCATCCACGAGTTTCTTCGTCGGCTCCTAAAGCTCAATATTATTATCTTTTTTTTAGTACTAAATTTTAAACGCACGTTTTCCCTAAAACCACCAACCATTACCTATCAAACACATATACATAATTGTTTACTGTATAATACTAGTTTTTCTCATCTCTTCATAAGTACTTTCCTAAGTTGTTTTTCTGTACTATTCTTCATATCTCTTTATACTTAATTATTATACTTTTTTCTAGATATATTATGTTACCGTACTATGTCAATACTAGCTTTTTCCCTTCTATTTTGGTATAATGGTATTTAATAAGAACTAAACTTCAATTTGACTGTCCTTAAACGGGATTTGTTCCCAGTTGGGCAGTCAAAGTTTTCTTACATTTTATTGTTTAATAATGTGTGTTTCAAATAAATAAATTAAAAATTAAAAAAAAAAACAAAAAAAATTTAAATATCGGTATATAAAATAATTAAGCTCATTATAACCCGTGTAACGTAGCAAAAATAAAAATCATTTTCCACAAACAATAACAGTTATGCATTGTATATGAAACTGGGATATGCTGACTAGAATCACACTAAAATCGTAACACATACGAGTACATAATTTAAGGTACTTTATTTTTAAATAAATAAACAGGGAATAGCGATGATATTGGGATTAATATTTATAGACTACGTTTTATGATATTGCGTTTTAAAAAATACGTTTATTTTATTGTTTACAAGCTGATGTGTACATGAATATTTTAATTTATTTTTTAATAATGTTATGAAGTTGTGAATTTTTGCTTGTCGTTTGGGTGCCATAATTGATTTGACAGCGAAAGTAATGCACGACGACTATCTCTAAAATTGAAAATTTTATTTCATTACAAACATTTATTTTTCAAAATTTATCTAAATAATAAAGTTCTTAAGTAGGTACCTACTTGTGTCATCCATTTCGAAAATATTCTATTCAAAAAAACCTTCTTCTTTTTAGAATGTAATCTGTGGCTAACCAGAGTGGTATGGGTTAACCTCAGTACAATTCGGCGCGTTCAATGTTTTTAATACTTATTTTAAAACGTTATAGCAACAGTTATACATATTGGATTTCATTCAAACTACTCTTTAAATCTTCCTGTCACTAATAAGAATAAAAGGAATAAATAAAACAATTATTTTTATAAACAATAATTATTTGCCTGAAACACTCATCCAAATTGAAAAAACCTTCCGAGAAAAGATAAATGTCGCCGACAGGACTCGAACCTGCACCCTTCTAATATCCGGTCAGATGCTCTGAGAGCAATTTGGATGAGTGTTTCAGGCTAATAATTATTGTTTATAAAAATAATTGTTACCCTTTGCGCTATGCACAAAAATCTTGTCTTAAAAACTTTAGTTTATCAATTAAGCAATAAATAAAATTTCCAGAAAACCGGAAACAAACCGCCAAACATTCATTTTTATATATAGAGAAAACTGAATTGTTTTAGCAAATTATTTATTTATTTTGTGTTAAATCTTTTTAATATTTCTATTTTTGAAACTGATAATTCATGGTGGAATTCCATTATAATGATATAATAACACACATATGAAACTTATTTCCAGTTTTATTTTATTTCTCCGTGACCGGTTTCAGCTTGTTAAAGCCATCTTCAGACTGGTAAAAGTTAATCTTAAACTACGGTTTATATACACAACATGTGGGGGAGGAGGGGTGGGGAGAGACTACTACTTTTACCAGTCTGAAGATGGCTTTAACAAGCTGAAACCGGTCACGGAGAAATAAAATAAAAGTGGAAATAAGTTTCATATGTGTGTTATTATATCGCTAAATCTTTTATTTACTTAAGTATGTACGAGTATATAGTTTTACTTATGAGAAATTAATTTGAGTCTTAATTATTTATTTTTTTTAATGGCAAAATACCTAACCATAGCTGAGTTGGCATCGCTTCTGGGTCCCAAGTAAGCGTTGTGAGTTCATTTCCTCAGCTCTGAGGACCCCTCCATCACGACACAAGCAACTTCTTTCGCTTAGCGCCTTTGAGGTGATTTTCTCACGAAAACGGCCCTATAGAAATAATCCATTTATTATTATTATTATTAGTGCGATGGTAGTAGGAGATTTTTATCAGGTTATTCGTTACCCGGGAAAGTTTACCTTCTTTAAAAAAATTAATATATATATTACCACATAATATACATAATAACCAAAATTAGTTGGTTTATTTTATACACAGTACCACTAATTAATTTTTAAAACGAAAGATAGACACGACATAAACAGCGGTAGTCACGACAAAGTTCCGTGACATAAACTAATATTATTTTACTTAACTGACATGCTTGAAGCAGCAAAGTAAAAAGCTTATAATGAGCTTTTGGGACTCCTCTCTTTCTTGTCTGTACCATAATTCTGTCCTTGGAAATTGCACCACTGCAACTAGAATTCTTTAATTTGAGCATGCAATTTTCACAAATAGAGCAAAAGAGGTATTTCGTATTCATAACTTTAAAGTAATCAACATTTTGGACACAATCGTAACATCTTCTTAACCTTAAGACATATTGGTTGCGCCGGTAACGGTTCAACTCGGATACCGTTATAGTTGATTTGCACAATAATATGCATCCTTATAAAAACCTACCCAATTGTATTTCAATACCGCTGTGATTTCGTTCAGTACACATCAATTCGCACCCGCAACCCACAACGCAATATTCGTATTGTGTTTTGTAACCGCCGCGATCTATTGTGTGATCCGCCGCAGATGAATATCGTCTTTGTGTTTTATGTTGAACTATTGATTATTTATGTGCTCACGTGCATCGATAGCCAAATAAGAGGCTGTTGTAATTATTTAAGTTGTAATATCGAAATTTTATGAACCAGCGCACCCATATATTACAATCAACTTTTAACAATTAAACTTAACCTATAGCCCAATACTTGCATCTTCGCAGAAAACCGTCGTGTATTATCTTATCTTTCCTCTCCTACCCATACTTGTCCCTGTCCACACTATTTTTTTCTCTCTCTCAGCATTTTTTTTTATTAAAACATAGTGTATATTCCTATTTTGATAAGTTTTATAATATGAAGTTGAAACAAAATTGGTTGGA
This sequence comes from Halesus radiatus, assembly GCA_022606495.2. Classification (NCBI taxonomy): domain Eukaryota; kingdom Metazoa; phylum Arthropoda; class Insecta; order Trichoptera; family Limnephilidae; genus Halesus; species Halesus radiatus. Next base: position 57,205 of record JAHDVE020009838.1, on the reverse strand, counting down.
TTCTGGCAGACATTATTTTATCAATCATTGAAAATAATATTAACAAATCTAAAATGAACCACGAAAAATCACAGAAAATATAAAGGTAATCCGCGACCAGCGCTCTATACATCTCAGCTAATCCACTTTCCGTCATTTTTATCAACATCGAATAAGAACTGTTAATATCATCTTCAATTAATTTCTTTTATTTTTTGAGCTGCTATCTTTCTACATACGACTGTAAGATTCTACCCGACTTTATTTGCGATCTAGAGTGTCTCAAATATACCGATTCGATTTTAATTCATATGGAACATCTATTGACTTTTCTAGGTTTAATATTATTTTTTTTATTGGAATAATTTTTTGAGGGTCATAAACCCCTTGTAATTTTTTTTAATCATTGAAGATAATATTAAGAAATCTAAAATGAAACGAAACAGAAAAGATACCGTCGCATCAAAAATTGAAAAGAGACACTAATTAGATTGCAAATAAATTCGGGTAGAATCGTGAAGTCATATAGAAAGATAGCCAAGAATATAATAAAAAGGGAAGATGGGAATTAATTTAATACGATATTAACAGTTCTTAAATTGAAGTATGATATCGAAAAAAATGACGGTTAACAATTAAATGGCATTCATTCAGTTGGAGAGAGCGCTAATCCCCGATAGATTGCGAGGTTCTGAGTTCTTTTATCTTTTCTGTTTCATATTTCATTTGAGATTGGTTAATATTACGTCCAATAGTTTAAAAAAATAACAACGTGTTTTATGAGCGATAAGTTATTCCAATAAAAACAAAATATTTTATCCGTTTAAAATCTTGTGAAAAACTAATCATCAGCAAAGAATCTATTTATCTATTTTTTTTTAAATCTAAGTATAATTATTACGTTACTGTATAACGAAACGTTGATTTGTCTCGATGGTGGAACGGTAAGTACGGAAACTACAAATGTGATATATTTTTTTATAATGAAAACGTAATTTATTTAATCGTCAGTATTGTTTTTTTATTGTAATATCATGTTTCATTACAAAACCATCATTACGAAAAACAGATTTTATTTTATTTTTATATACGACAAACGGATCGATTGTACATCACAGATTTGTCTTGGAGAAATACATTCTACGTTGTACGTTCCAATAAGAACCGAGAGAGCTTGAATTGTCGGCACAAATGGCAGCCGTTTGTAACTGTCCTAGAAATACGACAAATATTTATTTAACCCTTTCATTTTGAACAACAATGGCGCGGTCTTCGTGTAATGTTGTGGATTTAAAGCAACCGAAATAATAAATCACAAATAATATTAGTCAGATGAAAACTCAAAAGCGCTACGGGTTTGTTTCCTGAAAAGTGGCATATATAAATAGTTTATACCTGTCGTTCGGAGTAAAAACATTTGCCTTTTTCAAGATAATATTTATTTTTTTAAGTTTTTGATCCAGCAGTACATAATAAAAAAGTAAAAATAGGAATATAAAAATCTTAACATAAATAAAGAGAAAATAAAATAAAAACTAAAATGAAAGTGAAGGAAAGAAAGTTAAAAACATAATAGTTAATAATGTAACATTAATTAAATAAAATTAAGGATCGTCTTTCGATACTATTATTTACAAATAATTTTCAAATTTTTGTTTAAAATATTGCTAGCGAAAACTTCACTGGTTAATTCAACAAAGTAAATTTGTCAAAATGTATATTATACAACTGGTACCCGACTTCATGACACTTAAAATATTATTATTACATATAATTTTTATTTTACTTATGCGATAATTTTCCCCTCATTCAATTCAATTCTTCATTTAAAAAAAAAATTACATTTTAAGGCATTATTATAAATATTACTATCTGATGAATCAAGTTATGAAGTTGTGAATTCTTGCTTGTCATTAGGGTATGATAATTGATTTGACAGCGAAAGTAACTATCTCCAAATAAATCAACATTCATTTAAATATTTTGTTTCAACGTTTATTTTTGCAAAATACATCTAAATCATAAAGTTCTTAAGTAGGTACCTATTATTACCATTTTTAAAATATTTTACCCAAAAAAACCTTCTTCAACAAAAATTAAAAGAAAGAAGGTAGACACCCATAATCTCAGTAAGCATACAACACATGATATTATACAAGTAGCAGTAAAGTTTAATTTTTAAACGCAGCTTCATTGATGCTAAATATGTCGATAACCGAAGTGATTCCATTTAACAGCAAGATTGCCCTCTCCACCGGCATGACCATTGGCAAGTTGGTCCTGCAGGCCGGGAGATAAAACATTCTATGCTGTCGGTTCACCCAATTTCAATACCTGATTCCCCCTCCATTCAGGTGTATGAAATATTGTAGCAAATGTTGACTTCTTACTTAGTTTTATAATGTTTTTTTTTTAAATTAAGTTTAGTCTTTACATTCACTATTTAGTTTTTATACCTCTATTATAATTTAATCATTTTTTTAAATTTAATTAATAATTTTTCTCTTTTTTTCATCATCTTTATGTCGTGCATTATATTAGTATGAAATGTTGATGCTCCAATAAATACATAAACTGGAAGATTTCAAAAAAAAAAAAAATTAAGAAAAACATTTAATTTTTTTTTTATGTGATACCAGACAAGAGTCCAAACTGCTCCCAACCATCTGGAGCCACTGAGACTATGACATCTCCAACTAGGGTATGTTGTGAGGCTGAAGGTATTGAAGAGGGGAAGGAGTTGGGGAAGAAAGAAGGCGGGAAAGTATATGGCTATTCAGATCTGGTCACCAAACACAGGTAAAAAGCCATTTGAGGGTATCTACCACTTTAAAACGTGCCGCTAATATACGATGTTTTATTTTTAACTAATAAATTGTGAAATAATACAAATTAATCAAATAAAATTTACCTGCGCACGCCGAGATTTGTACCCGCGATCTCCAGATTTGTACCCAAGGAGCGTAACGACTAAACCACAGAGACAGCCAAAACTAAACTTCTGAAACTCGTATTGTGTGTTGGTAGATGACAAAAAAGAAGCAAAAAGGATTTACGAATTTTTCTTATTATTTATAAAAAAAAGAAGAGATGTATTCAGCCATTTCTAGCTTCTATTACATATACGGGTATATTTATTTGGTCGTTCGTCATTTAGATATCATAAATCTCATTTTAATTACGTCAAGGTTTTAAAGGGTGGCTTTAGTGAAGCTGCATGTTTCAATGTCGTGGAATAAGTCAAATAACGACGATACCAACAACAGATTCAATTCAGATCGCAGAGTTGTATTAACCCAAGTCGTAATAGTTGACAGATCGAATTTAAGCTGAACTTATGTTGACTTTGCCAAACCAATATTGAGTCGTTTCTCTTGTTAATTGGTATGTTGTTTTACGGAGTGGGAAACGAAGCCAATTGAGAGAGGGGTAGCAACTAAAGCTTTAGTTATCCCTTTGATACTCAAGTTAACTCCAAAACCAACAAAAGTGATTAATCAAAAATCTGTAGTGCAAAAAAAAAATTCCAAACGATTAGTATTAAATACAGTTTCTTCAAAAGATTGGTATTCACTTTGTGGCGTTATTATCAATAAATTAATTTTAATAAAAATTTTAAAAAATCATGTTTCGAAAGCGATGCTTTCTTCATGAGGAATATATAGAATACTGCAAAATAATAATGTCAAATATAGACAAATGATAAAAATAGAACACAATAATGTAAGAATAGACAAATTATAAACATAAACAAAAATTGATTCGAGTGAAGGTAAGTAATTAATCAAAAAATGTTAATTAGAATTATTATAAAACACGAAAGAACTAATTTATGTTAGAAATTAAAAAATAAATACAGAGCTATTTAAAAAAAAAATGAGGATTAATTAAATTTAATTCACTATTAACGCTTTTTATGATTTCTATAATTTAAAATTTGTCTAATAAAGTGGTTGATACAAAATAATTTTAAATTCATTGATTAGTTAAAATGTTTTATGCTTAGTCGGTCGTCAAAAGTGAGATAAAATATGACAAAACCAAAATTACGTACTAGTAAATACTAAAAAGCAGTAAACTATGCTGTTAAATGTCTAGGCCAGCGCAATATGACGGCCTTCGTGGTTGAGGCGTGAGGCTGACGACGGGTCCAGAGATCGGGGGTTAAAATCCCGGCATGCGCAAGTAAATTTAATTTAATTAATTTGTGTTGTTTCACAAATGATTCAATTAAAATAACACATGGCAGTGGCGTGCATTTCTTTTTACCAAAAGTAGGCTGTGTGTAGTTTTTCAAGTTGTGGTGTACATTTTACAGTTCATTGAATATTTGAAATAGGAATAGTTCAACCGAATAAATGAGCGTACAACCTCCGTACCAAATTCATGGAAAAAAAACATTTTAAACAGATATTTGCGCACGTTTTATAGTGAAATATACTCTCAGTATCGCCCTGGTGAAAGATCACCATTCAGAATCGGAACGTTGCTTGAAATAGCTTTAACCGTATTTGATGACCAGATGTGAATAACCAGATACTTCCCCACCTTCTTTTTCTCTATCGCCTTCCTCTCCCTACCAAGTTCAGCCTCACAACATACCCCAGTTGGGGATGCCACAGTCTCACTCTCTCCGCACGATTGCGAGCAGTTGGAATTCTGGCGCGGTATTAACATACATTTGTTTTTTAACCTTGCAACGTCATTTACTCCATCAAACTTGTGACTTTGAAATATTAATCAGTTTTCGAGAGTTTAAAAACTGTCGATAAAGTAACTACTAGCTAATACATACATACCAAAAAACATTGTATTTGTTTACAAATAGTTTTTGGGGAAAAAATCTTTCCAGTGTTTTAAAATAACGAAAAGAGTTTGGGTCTCTGTGAGTTTAATTCCTTTATCCTACTAGCAATAGAGCTTTCAAAACAGAATAACGCTTTTAATATGCGTATTTACGCAAAGAATTTAGTGTCAATATTAACTGTTTAATGTTAAATAACAACCTTTCAACGACTCAATAAACCTATGTGGATCCTTCTTTTGTGGGTTACCAAGAACAGGTAATGAATCTATTTGGTCTCTGAACTAAATCAGAGCAGCATTATATTCGTTATGAGAGCAAAAATCTATTAATTTAGTTTGCTCTACGCCAAAGTGAATAGGCGAGTCCATAGAAAAGGAATATAAGGGTTTTATAAATGACAAAATTGCTACATTCGTGAAACCTTGGTCATACATTAATCTAGGCAGTAGAATTGAAGATTTGCAGAGTTCGACCAAATTAAAGCGGTGGATCACCCCTATATGGAGAGGGGGAGGGGGGATAATTTAAAAATAGTATGTCTTACAGCAAGGTCGAGTGAGGTATCGTTTACTGTGGTTTTTTCAGTGCTGAATTGAATGAAATCGATAGAATTAGTATTTGATGAGATACGACAAGTTAAACGAAAATAAAATATTTTTTGCTTAAATTATTGTTTGGTTTTTAATTTTTTTTCAATAAACACCTGTTATATCTCACAAAATATTAATTATATCGACTTAAGAGTGATATCATTCGATTCAGTACTGATGAAACCATCGTAAACGATACCTCACTTGACCTAGTTGTGAAAAGTGTAAGTTTCAAAAAATCCCACCTTCAACGTCCCATTGCCACTCCCCCTAGAGGGGTGTTCCGCCACTTTAATTTTGGTGAACTGTGTATTTTGATTTCTACTGCCAATATAAACGTATGACCAAATATCCATCATTATTACAATTTTGTCATTTATTTCATGCATTTTGGGTCTAATTTTCCTGTACTATTATGGTGCATTTGATGCGGATGCTGCCTTTAATTGAATTATTGTCAGCATTTCCACCGGGCCGATACCCGGATGTGGATAACTCTCTCAGCCCAGAAGGGTGGAAAATCAAAGTGAAAATGAATTATAGGTAGGTTTGACAACACAAAGTTCTTGATGAAATTATTCAGGAATCCTGATTTAGATTATTAAAATTAAGTAGCGTAAACATACTTTTTTATAATATTAACAACATGTTATTTATATTGGGTACCCTGATTGCGGTACGAAAGTGGACAAAGCTAGTTCATTCTAAACTCAAATTATGACGTCTTTTTAGCTTGTTCTACTACAAAGATAATACAATTTATTTATAAAGTAACTCAGACCCGTGAAAAACCACTGGATATTATAATTTATCGGATTTGTGAGGCCGCAGTGTGCACCCTTCTTTTCAAATAGGTATAGTATTTTTAAAATAAAACTAAAATGTTTATTAACATAAATCCAGGGTTTATGAACAAGAAAGATGAATTATTAATATATTTTATTAATTTACTCTATTTCTACGTAAAGTATCATAACTTAAAAAATTTAACTTAGCAGGAGAGTGGTTTAACCCCTCGAGTCTTTTTATAATAAATGATAATTTTTCTTAAATGTGCTCTTAAACTATTAAATGGAAATAATTTTTTTTTTAATTTCTAACACAGTTTAAATCATATATAATACTGTAGTACAAAATGAGATAACATGACTTTTATGTGTCCGTTTCGGGCTGGGAGAAATATTTCCCCAAAAGACTCTACGACTATTTGTTTTCTGGGAGAAATATCTCCCAACTAGACCCGAGAGGTTAAATAGACAGAAGCTTGGTGTAAGTTGAGCTTTTGACCATTTTGCACCATATTTGGGACGTAATTTACAATGAAGATCCCTAATTTAGTGCAAAACAATAAAAAAAACTCGTCTTGCACCGAACTTCTGTCTCTTTAAACAACTCTCTTGTAAAGTAACGATTTTTAACTTACGATACTTTACGAAGTAGGGGTCAATATACATACAATATATATCTCGTATATATTGCCACGGCCGAGAATCGAATCTCGATAAACTGCTTGGAAGGCAATTATGCTGATAATCACACCACCAACTGTTTTAATATGCATTGAAAGTAAAATATACGTTTTTTTTTTTAAATTTTAGAATGTGACGTACCTACTCACGTAACATCCGAAATTATATTGTTCATTATGAATGATAAAAAATGACTTGTTTTATATTAGATCTAAAATTGCTAATTCAAAATTATCGATCGTTTTTAGTATAACCTTAATACGTGACTATTTTAATCACCACGAGAATTGATATTATCTTTTAGGAGATGAACATGATAACGAGTTTTTTTAGGTTATTGCATAATTTATTTCGGGTGAACCCGGAAAACCCTTCGTAGCAAGAGTTTCCGTTTTCTTGGTGGATGAAACATACGCGAGCTCGTGGTAATATTGAATTCCAAAGATTTCAATCCGAGACATGCTAATGTTTATTTATTAAAAAGGTGGTTGACATAGCAAGCGAAAATGGGAACATTGGTACGTTCGCTAATTATCACTATCGCGTAGGAGGAAACACAACGCATGAATTAATTCAACATCGACAGCGATGCTATCAAAATTGTTTCTAAGAATAGACCAAGGCAAAATAATAAGTCATCTAGAAGCTAGATTTATCTGAACATTATTGTGATATTAATAATGACAATACATGCGAGTGTATACGAGTACATGTTCACTCTTACACAATCTAGCGGGGGAAAGGGGAAACCTCCCGCATACGTTTCTATGAACTATCTACATATTTTGGTCGTTTTATGAGAAGATCAAAAAATATGACAGCCCGTTTACGTATTTCAACCCTTTATATCCCAGTCACGTGGCGAGATTTCGACGCTGCTATACACGGCGAGTGGTTGCCACTTGTTGTATTCGCAGGCGGTCATATGGAGCTACTGAAACTGCGAATGCAGTGGCCAGTGAAATGTCCTACATGTCGAAAAAACCATGAAACAAACCATTTACCACAGCCAGCGATTTGAAATGTCAGATGAGGCGATACTAGCGCCACGCAGTGGAGAAGAGGTCACCTAGTCGGCAACCAGGTCACGTGAGCACCGAAATTGCGCCATTATCGCGATCAGAAATGAACATGTTCCAATCAAATAGCGGGAATTAAAAGCTTCTAATAAAGTTACTCCCAGCGAATACCTTGTCACACGAAGCGATTTCGACGTTACTACTCCGTGTGACCAAGGCTTTAGCTTGGCCTTGAGGAAAGCATCAGCGGGGATGCGCTGGAGACTCGAGGAAAGCTACGAAAAGCCAATAGAGGTTACAGTTCAATTAGGGAGGCGGGTATGGATACCACCGCCCCGAGAACCATTTAATGGATAACTAACACCTCTGCCATAGGTCAACCCAAGTGGTTCGCTATGACTTAGAAGAGGTGCCCGGGTTTATGGACTAAGGTTTGTCCAGGTTTTGACGGCAAATGCGTCACCCCACCAACTACGTGGTGGGCCGGATAGGGAGAGGCCGATTGAGGGAGACCCCTTGACCTCGCAGTGGGAGGGATGAATTAATGCGTCTGTCAATCCTGGACGCACTGGATGCATGTTTCCTTTCTAGAACTTTCTTTCCATCCTTTCCTTTATTTAGGGAATTAATCTTTAGGGATTTTCTAATTTTAAATGCTTCCAAACTATGTATTTTTTTTTCATTATTATTTGCAGGTGAAGAATTTGAACCTTTGTATGTTAATTTTTAAAAAATCGATTGAATTGAGATGATTGGCAGAATCACGATTATTGTTACTGTTGTATGAACATTCATAGTAAATGGCACAGTGGGGGTGGGGGGCGTGGCTAGGGATTAGTTATGAGTGGGAGAAAAGATATAGATTGAGGGAGGGGTGAAAGGAAACATATTTAAAATCGGTCTAAAGTGTTGAAAAAATTTCGATGTTCTAAATGTCATCATTTGTCTTTTTTTTTTATTTGTACTGCTTAATAAATTTGCTTTTCTTTATTTTTGCAGGTTTTCGAGGCCACTTCTGACGACGGCAGCAGTGTTGACGGTGATCATTATGATCGTCGGTGTCCTGGGAAACCTCTTGACTATTGTGGCCCTCCTCAAGTGTCCGAAGGTCAGAAATGTGGCTGCAGCATTCATCATCAGGTAAAAAATCCTATTTTGTCAATTTTTTCATCGAACCAACTTCTATCTGACACTCCTACCCACACCCCTACCCCTACCCCTACTCCTACCCCTACCCATACTCCTATCTCTACCCCTACTCATACCCCTACTCTTACACCCATACCCTTGCCAATATCCATACCCATGCCCATACCCATAACCATACCCCTAACCCTACTTCTTGTCAAATTTCTCAGTGGGAATCCGACGCATTTGTCCACTCTACTACTAACCGGTAATTAACCCTGTTACTGGTGCAAAATACAGACCAAGAATAAGGATTGCAAACCAAGCTGCAATCTCCTTTGGCGCCACAATTACCATGCTTTTCATAAAACGTTCTATCTGCATTATAGAAATTCTGGTTAGGCATGGTGACGTAACGCGTAGAGTGGCTAATTCCAAGGGTTACTTGAAGCTTTGTATGTCCAAACTTAGAATTTTTGTTTTTTTTGTGTTCCAGTTTATGCGTAGCAGACTTCATCTTCTGCCTCGTGGTCCTGCCCTTTGCCATCTCGCAGTACACTTCCGGCACGTGGAACCACGGAGACGCGCTCTGCCGCGCCATCCCCTTTATGCGATACGGCAACGTCGGGGTGTCGCTGCTCAGCATAGGGCTCATCACTGTCAACAGGTACCAAATACTTCTCCATCAACAAGTTTCTTGTCATTTTCAGAGACTAAAAGGGAACACCAAAAATATAATATTTTAAACTTTTCTATTGATCAATCTGAAGCAATCGGATCAGCTAATTGTTTGTTGAGCTAAACGCCTTTTTGGAGTCATTTGTTTTTTTATTGTTAACTAACCCAGTGGGTGCTTCAGTCCACTTTCATCTCTCTATATATAAAAAAAAATAATTTTGTCTGTCTGGTTCTGTCCTCGATTTTCTCAAAAATTACATGACCGGTTTCGCTGAAAATAGCACGATTTGTTCTTTGTGCCGGGAAGGTTTTGAAAGTCGTTTGAATGAAATACAATATGTAAAACTGTTGCCATAACGTTTTAAAATTTGTATAAAAAACATTGAACCCGCCATGTTGTATTGAGGTTATTCCATAGATATACCACTCTGGTTAGTCACAGATTACATATTCAAAAAAATAAAATTTGTTTTAGTAGAATATTTTCAAAATGCAAAAAAACAAGTAGGTACCTACTTAAGAACATTATTAATTAGATATGTTTTGAAAAAATAAATGTTTATTTCTTTGTTTAGAAACAGTAATAGTCGTCATAAGGCATTACTTTCGCTGTCATCAATTATCGTTCAATCGACAAGCAGGAATTCGCCAACTTCATAACTTTATTCCAAAAAAATAAATTATCAGCTAGTAGACAATAAAAAGAGTAATCAGAGAAATTCAAATTCTCTGTACTTAGATAAGAATCCAACATTTTATAAACTTATGTGTTAAAAACATGTTGAAAATATGGGTTTATATTATCGCGAACGTTTGGCATATTTGGTGATTTGACGTTTCTCCTTCCTGAAAAAATAATCCAAAATGGAGCTTATAATAAGTCAATAAAATAGATATTTTTGATATTTAAAAAATAGAATCAAATAAATTGTCATTAATTTGGATCGCGAAAAAATAGATCGCCAACTAAATGACGTTTATTATCTTTTTCACACTCTTTATGTAATTAGTTCTTTTGGAAGCAATACTTAATACAGCAGTTGAATCAATATCCTAACTTGATCGAGGGTTGTGTTGGAAAGAGCGTTGTTGTGCATTTGAGCAGTGTAGTGTAGTAGAATTGGGAAGAATGGCAGTAAGATCCTCCCTTATAAATCAAATAACTCTCATTTTAATGATCAAATTCCCTTGTAATACCTGCATAAATTAATTTTCTAACTCTTTCGCTATAACACATGGGCATCCTGAGCATGGCGGGCGAAACAATACAAAAATGTATTTTTCTACTTTTAATTGCACGAAAAAAAATGTGTTTTTTAAATTGTTTTTTTTTTTTCTTTTTGCACCAGGTACATAATGATAGCGCACCACGGAATATACGCGAGGGTGTACAAAAGGGGGTGGATTGCTGCCATGATCATCTTCAGTTGGTTCTTCAGCTACGGGATGCAGATCCCTACCCTCCTTGGCATTTGGGGTGAGAAAAAAACACTTATCGAAAAAGCAAAAAAAAAAATATTATCTGTAGTTCTCTAGACTTAGCTTTAATAAAATTCCAACATACCTAGACGGAAGCACTTTTAAGAATCAATCTCAATTATTGGCTCATAAAAGTTTATATGAATTATGTGGTACAAAATTATATTTCATCAGAGTTATAACCCTATATACGAGTATATATAAAAAATAGAGTAGAACACACTTACAACACTCGTCTCAATTTTAATGAAAGATTAATGGTTCCTAAGCATACAAACAAATATGGACAAAGGATGTAAGATTACATGATTCCTAGCTGTTTAAATACAGGTATATCACGTGCTGAAATTAAAAATTGTAGTAAAAAAAAAACAGTTAATAAATTTATTGAAAACTTGGTTAGCTGAAAGAAAATATTTGTATTAGATAATTAGGAAATATTATTTTATGTACGATTTATTGTTGTTATTTACGATTTTATTTTTTGAATAGATATAAGTAAAAATATTTTTGAGTAAAATTATTGTGAAATATTTATATTTTAAAGATTTTATTTTGTTAAACATGTTTTTTTTTATTCTATGTGGACTTAAAAATAAATTATAAAATAAACCTTCTAAAACACGCCTTATTTTACATAAGTGATAAATGGTATATATGCGCTGGATGATAAGTTATTTATTGATGATAAGGATTTTAGAGAAATCGCTATTTTTAGAGCTAACTGCAATATGTATATTTCGGGTTACTGTTCAGAAAGAACAAAGCCTTTCTCTGTCAAGAAGGAGGAGAAAGGGGTTTCTTTTTAAACGAACTCTTGAGATTTTCTAATGCCGTGCGATTAATAAACATACTAAGTGTTAAGAGACGTACCTGATAAACCGAAATTCCTGACGATATTTGGAATAAACATGTAAATGGCATTTTATTCTCCCTTGATGTTCTTGGCTACATTTAAAAAAAAATGCATTTAATGAACATTTGTAATCGACTGACGTATTGCCGATCTCATTAGGTGTGAAACGCCCGTGTTGAAATTGCAATTTACAGGGGTGGTTGTTCAGCTAGGATATTTAGATGACAAATAGATTACAATAATTTTTTTTTTCAAATTATACTAATTTAAAAGCTTAAAAGAATTTAGAAGCTGTCAGGTTTATTTGAGGTGATCAATGATCTTACTTTTAATGGAACTTTTGTTTTGCGTTTTTCTGATCTCACTAGGTAGGGAATTGAATAGCTTAATAACTTATTTGTCCATAGGAGGTTTTACAAACTGGAATATTAAAAGATTTTACATGTGATTGTCTTAAGGCTCTAGTGCTTGTTATTTATTCAATCGTATGGCTATTTTTAAGATATTGAAGCAGGATATTGGGAACATTTAGTTTATTAAAAATTCGTCCTTAATGAAACTTTAAGAATAACCTTCATGATTAGTTTCTGGATCTTTGCTAAAGGCTTCAGGCAAGTATTTATGGCACTGCCCAAACTGATAATATCATATTCGTGACGTGATTATACAAGAGCACTCAGTTGTTTTCTATTAGGTATATATCTAGCATTTTTTTAAAGAAATGGACGAGTTCCCGTAGTTTTATCGTTATGTTTGTAACATTCAAACAAATAAAAAAAATCATTCACATGTCGTCACTGGTCACTCATACCAGTAACTGTCCAACATCCCACCCCGACCCTAACTATCCCAATACGTACAGATTTTTTTAATCGTGAATGGTGAATAAAAAAAGCCTCCGGGCACCAAAATGTCATCTATATTTTTTACTCCTAATGAGCTCAGGAATCGCTGGTTAAAGTAAGTCGGGTATGTCCTGATAAATCCTGTAAACAATTTTTACTATTTCGTTTTCTACCAATATTATTTTTTTCATTAGCAATAGACATAAGAATACTCAAAAATAGATAACGATAAGAACATATACGTACAAAAATACAGTTTTATTTCAGTGCATTTGAGTCAGCAGCCAAAGTTCAGTATAAAAAAGTACAAGGCACGTGGACTGGTATCATACTAAAGATTGTAATGAATGACTCATTCCGCGATTGACGTTCACCCTGGTCGAAGGGTAAGGTCCGCGACCACGAATCCGGAGGTTGCAAGTTCGAATCCTGGCATATGCACTTAAATTTTATTTCTTTTTTATCGGAATAACTTATCGAAGCTTATAAATTCCATTGTAATATATTTCTTCATTTATTTAAGATAATATTTATTTATTATATTGTAAATGCCCTATTTGGGGTGTTAAATATTTTGATTTAAAATACAAATTATAATAGTGACACGGGTACAAAACACATCACAGTAGGTACATAGATAGATAGCCTTCACGAAATACAACAACTAAATATTAATATCTTACAAACAAATTCAGCAATAACATCGTGTAAGTACAAGCAAATAACAAATCCTAATGAAATATGAAACAGAAAAGACACAGAAAATAAAAAAGGTAGTGGCCGCATCTGTTACTCTAACTCAGGACCTCTCGGTCTATCCGGGATCAGCGCTCTATTCAATTGACCTAATGCCACTTGATTACTTTCCGTCATTTGATATCATACATGATTTTTGACTGCAAGAATCCACCCAAATGTATATGTAATATAGATAGTGTCTCGGATATACCTACCCATCCGTTTTTTTTAAATTTTATATTAGACATCTATTGACTTTTTCTATAAGTCTAGAATTAATATACCATCTTTATTGGAGATTATAAACTTCATTGTAATATTTTTTTAATCATTGAAAATAATTTTAAGATTGCTATCAGCAAGTGTGGCTCGCACATGAAATACTGTTTACAATTCTTTGAAATAAAAATAAATAAAAGCCCTACAGTAGCAATAGGCAGCCCGCTCACTTGGTAGAGAAGATTGAACCACATGTATGCACCTCTAACCACAGTTGACACAGGAAGAGGGAGAAATGTTCCCTGGCACCGTACACAAAAAAATACAATACGGTATATATATACATGTAGAACATAAGAAGAACATTAATATTTGTTAGGTTGCATCATTGTACGAGTATCTATAGTCTTCCTTCACGTGTCCATAATCCATGTTTTGATACTTCGTTTGAAATCGGTTATTTTATTTTTTGTATTTCTACACTACTTTATGAGGGTACGCTTATAGCTACCGTTAGCTATGATGAAAGCACACTTCCCTTGAATCCGAAACTAGATAAGTAGTTCAAAATATCTTATTTTATTTGAATTTTTCCATTGTTTTTCAGGATCCTTTGGCTACGATGAGAAGCTGGGCACATGTTCAATTAACGAAGACAGGTGGGGCAGGTCCTCCAAGACCGCTCTCTTTGTGATAGCCTTCTTGGTGCCATGCATCATCATCATCATTTGCTACGCTAGGATTTTCTGGGTGGTTCACAGGTAAACTACAGTAAACTTTTTTTTAAATACGAGTGCATGTGTCTATTCAAGGCTCCACGTCTAGTCAAAATCCACTGAAGAATTACGTCAATAGAAGTATGTTGTAGGCGTACCCGTGTGCCCGGAGAAAGACTTTCTTCCTTACTTCTGTAGGATTTGAACAATAATTTTGTGGTTTTAAAATTTCTTTCTTGATCAGATAAACAATTTCATTCGCCTGTCTAGGGCCTAGGAGTCCATAGATCTTTTCAATTCAGTATAAATCATTTTTCTAAGATAAGGGTGATCATACTACTCACTACAGTTTGACACACTTGACTTTGCAGGCGGCTGAAGGTGGAACTAGCGAACAAATCAACTACAATATATTATATTATAAATAATAGATTTTTTAAACGAACTAATCACCACTTCCCCATAGTGATAAGCGAGAGTATGAGCCACTACCCCACTTTTCGCGGTACATACTTCTTGCTTCATTCACATTCATATATCGTCTCATACTCAAAATCTGTTATTTCGACTCTTGACATGACCCGACTCAAGTATTTAAGTATTTCGTTATATGCCCATATGGTCCTTTGTGTGGATTTTTAGAACAGAATATAAGGAGCTATCGATAATTATAAATATATACATAGAGTTTTTAAACCAAAAAGTAATGTTTAACAATATTTTTTAAACGCTTAACAGTAACATAAAATAGAAAAATATACAGCTTAATATTGTTACGTGTAACATATAGGGACTCGGAAAAAAAACACAATCCTATGTTCATATACCATTATTCCTATTTTCTGTTCCCATAAAATAATATATAATTTGTCTTTTCCACTACCACAAATCCAGATGCCGGTCCCTAGGTTAACCATAATAGCATTTCACCATCTTAGCTTTCCATGACGTCACCCCATAGAACAACAAGCACGGACACGCCCGTTACAATATTGAGGCATGTATAGGGAGTCTGGATTAGGCACTCAAAAAAAAAAAAAAGAAACACAATCCTATCTTGATATACCATTATTCCTATTTTCTGTTCCCGGAAATGAAAATATTTTTTTTCCTTTTCACCATCACCCCTCCAGATGCTGGTCCCTTGGTTACCCGGAATAGCATTTCACCATCTTAGCTTTCCATGACGTCACCCCATAGAACAACAAGCACGGACACGCCCGTTACAATATTGCGGCATGTATAGGGAGTCTGGATTAGGCACTCAAAAAAAAAAAAAAAGAAACACAATCCTATCTTAATATACCATTATTCCTATTTTCTGTTCCCGGAAATGAAAATATATTTTTTCCTTTTCACCATCACCCCTCCAGATGCTGGTCCCTTGGTTAACCGTCATAGCATTTCAGCATCTCAGCTTTCCGTGACGTCACTCCATAGAACAACAAGCACGGACAAGCCCGTTACAATATTACGGCATGTACCATATAGGGAGTCTCAATTAGCATCTCACATGACGTCACTCCACCAATACAAATCATTAAATCTACATTATCCACCCTACAATAATTATTTGTGGGAATCATCAAAGTTCTGGTATAGATGACTCTTTATTTTATGGACGGAGTCAGCAAAATTATCAACAATATCTCCAAACTTGGTGTCAGATCATGCATCCTGTTGGTTAGTGAGTGTGACTGATAGTTGGTTGTGTAAGTGTTGCAGAAAAATGTTACATTTTGTCGTGTGTTCTTCGTCGGTACATGGAATTTAATTATTATTTCTTTAGTTTCCAAGTGTCGATCGTGCCATGCCCATTCCGGGCGTCCTCGATTTCTTCTACCACCCTCTTTCTCAAATTATAAAAAAAAAATTGCAGTTATTCAATCCTCGCAGCATATTGACGATACACGTATGTTCAATGCAGAGAATAAAACAGTTTAGTATCATCAATAAATTATCTATTCAATTATTTTCAGTATGGGACTCGGTTGAAAAACTCATAATTTAAAAAAAAGAAAATACTTTTAGATTCGTAAAAACAAATAAAAAATATTTGCATTTGCGGAAATCCAGAATAATGCACTTAATTTTTTTTTTACTATCTTTGCATAAAAACGCGCAAATATTGGAGATGAATTAACGCCATCTTATTGTTGTTAGTATGATATGACATTTGTCGGAAGTGCTAATTGCATAAAATGGATTTTAAAAAATACGTCGCTATATTCTTAGTTTGGGTATTCTCTTTCTAAAAAAACACACTAATAACCTAACCACCCATATTGAATATTTAATTTTTACAGATGGCACTTTGTATGGAACTATTGTCTAATGTCATATTATAAAAATTGAACATGGCAGCGTAAACTCTTTTTCAAAATTTACGCGTTTTTATTTTTTAGAAAGGCAAAGATGAACGGCACTTTTTTGTATTTTCGCATATGGAAATGTTTTTTTATAATTTTTTTTTTAATGAATCTAAAGGTGTTTTTTTTTTGAAAAACTATGAGTGTTTCTACTGAGTCCCAACTGGAAATATTTACCATTTTACCAATGATAGATACGAAATAATGACCGCGATTAGCGTTGAAACCTAGACCGTTTGGGCACCCTTGTTCCAGGGATCATCAAATCTGTTCGGTGATCTATTGTATCTACCTTCTCAAATATATCAACCAGAGTTCTGAATTAAATTACTTGGATAGAATATACCAGTGGCTGAGTTGGCATCGCGTCTAGTTCCCACCCAAGCGTCGTAAGTTCATTTCCTCGGCTTGCTAAGTCCTTCATTACGACACGACATCCATGATGTGCTCTATGGTTGAGTGGTTACGATACTTGGCTATGAATTCGGACGTGTACAGGCAAATTCTATTTGATTAATTTGTGTTATTTAACAATTTATTCATTTAAATTAATAAATCGCATATTTGCGGCACGTTCCAGAAAGGTAGTTTCTTTCATTATCGTCCTGGTAAAAGACCAGCATTCATAATTGAAACGTTGCTTGAAATGGCTTGAGCTGTTTTTCATTACCAGATCTGAATAGCCAGGTACTTCCCCACCTTCCTCTTCTCCTCCTCATACTTTCATGCTCACAACAAACCCCGATTGGGGATGCTATAGTCTCACTGGCTCCAGACGGTTGGGAGCAGCTTGGAATCTTGTGTGGTACCTCACATAAAAAAAAACAACATTTTCCGCTTAGTGTGATGGTAGTAGGAGATTTTCAAATATTGTCAGGTCATTCGTAACCCGGAAAGGTTTGTCTTTCTTTATATAAAAAAAAATAATACGTATATATTCCTTAACTAGTAATTATTATTACATAACTAGAAGTAAAATTATCACACGATCGACCACGTGATCAATATACCCCAACGTGATCAATATGGTATTTCACCTCCGTGATTGAAAATGAGAAAGGCAATTACAGGGATTTCGATTAAATGTGTAATTCGAAATTTAATACTATTTTGGCAAGAGCGTGCCGTGATAATTTTAACTAATATCAACCATTGCGTTAACTCTTTTGTGTAACGTTTTGCGGTCACTTGGTCGCCCATTTAAAAAATTCGAAAAGTAATTTTAGAATCTTAATATATGTCTAAGGAAAGGCTTATTCTCAAAATAAATACATATCTCTTCTCTATATATTTAAAAATTAATTAATTTTTGTTTGTCTGTCCTCGATTTTCTCAAAAATTACATGACCGGTTTCACTGAAAATAGAATAGTTTGTTATATAAATTAAATCGTATGAATTAACCCTCCGACTTAAAAGGTTGGTATTTCACTGCTATTGTCTCTTCGATCAGCTAAAAGCAGTTGGGACTCTTGTGCGGTAATAAAAAACAAAATTACAGATTTTTTTTGTAAACGTAAAAAAAATGTTTTCCAAAAAAGGGTTTTGGTACAGGTTAGCAAGGCTACAGTGCTACAATCCTTGACTAATTTGTATCAGTCAGACTTCAAAGAGCAAGATTCAATGAAAAGTAATTGCGGTGTTTCAAAGCCATTCAAATTTTACCTTCGTGGTTATAAAAAGTATTATTATTTCTAATCGAACTGAATGTACGTAACGCAATTCCACAAATCGTTTTAAAATCACAAATTGTCATCCGGATAATTTCAGTAAACATGATTTCAAATACAAAAATCCTGAAAGACAATAAAACGAGAACGTGATATTGTTTTCTCGGTGCGGAAACTCAAACAGAAGATGGGGAAGACAATACGTTCTCAAGATAAATACTACTTAGGACTGAGAGTTTCATGAAATCTCTTTGTCTGAGAGAAATTTTAAATGAAAGAACTATATGTATAGCATTATGCTTGTTGCACTCAGTTTACCGAGTAATGTTGTTGACATTCGTAAAGGTGCTTTGAAATGTAGATTGCCACGTAAAATAACAACATTGAAAATAACGTATTGGATTTACATTAAATTTTAAAAATAAATAAATATCGAGTTTTTCCAAAATTTCCCTACTTTCCCTTACCAACACTATGAACGGCAACACTGTAATGCGACAATTACTAATTTTTGAGTGTTTGAAAGAAGCATAACTACTTTCGTGGGAACAAGTTCGTTCGAATAATCATTCGGTAAGTGCTTGGTTATCCTTGTTCCTTTTAAACCTTAATCCAGCATATATTGCAATCAACCAAAGCCATCATTAATATTTCGTCGTTAGTTCATTTAAGATATTATACATTTGTAAGCCCGCAATTTTCGTTGTGAAGTGCGCGGAGAGAAAATGTTCATTTCTTGTGTAGACGTCTAGGTACTGAACGATCTTTTTCTCCAGTTTTTTTTTTTTTAATTTCCCGGCCTTGAGTAGAATCGAGTTTTTATGTTTACTCGGATATATTTATTTTCTAACTTCCTTCATGAAAAATAGCCAGCGGCCTGAAAACAACCTTGTTTTGAAACCTTCGAAAATTGGAAAATGTTCGCTTTCGGTTTAAAAATAACTTTCTGTTTGTTCCTGGAAATCTCTAAAATTCAATGAAAGGTCACTGCCCTCTGATAAGTAAACATGAAACAGGCGATAAAATGACGAAGATAGCTGTTTCTGTATTTCACTTAGATATTTTATTTTGTGTCTAATTTATTAAGAATGCTGCAGACGCATTCTTTATAAATTCTAACGACAGTTTCTATCATTGCTCTTTAATGCATTTCAATCCTTCCATTCAATCACCATTCAAGCTAACATTCGCATTATCAAATCCTTTCTCTCATGTGGTCTTTTTTCAACGTACATTTAACCTTTGACCAACAGCGCTGCAGTTTTCTTCTTAAGACAGAGAACTCGCGGCACCCCGGTGGCGGTGGCGGTGGGTCACGTCAAAATGTACGACAAAATCATACCATGGCAAAAAAGTGCCCAGTACCTAGGAGTGACACTCGACCGGACACTACCATGGAACACACACATTACCGAAACACTAGCGAAAGCGAGACGGACAGCAAACGCACTATACCCCCTTATCAGCTACAACAGTAAACTCAACCTAAAAACAAACTTCTCATTTACACATCGACAATCCGACCAAAATTAACATGCGCATCACCCATGTGGGCTACTTCAAATTAAAAAAGGCTAGAATTATTCCAGAATGCATTGCTTCAAAGATTCATCAAAAGTCCTTGGTTCGTCAGGAATAGCATAATTAACACGGGCTCGAAAATTCCTCCACTCCGAAAACATATAATAGATTTAGCCAAAACATTTTACTCCAAATTAGAATCGAACTCGAATCCCTCTATCTCCAACCTCGGCCGCTGGACCCCCAGCATCGACCTCCTCCATCTCCGCCCAAATTCCATCTTATACCCTTCATTACCTTAGTGAGCGGGCTTAAATATAAGATTGCCATCAGCAAGTGCCACTAGCACATAAAACACAGTTTATAATTCTTTGAAATAAATTAAATAAAAGCCCTACAGTAGCAATAGGCAGCTTGCTCACTGGGTAGAGAAAATTATCTCCACATTTATACACCTCTAACCACAGTCGACACAGGAAGAGGGAGCAATGTTTCCTTGCACTGTACACAAAAATTTTACAATACGATATATATATATATATATATATATATATATATATATATATATGCTCTCTATATATATATATACATACTAGTTTATGATATTATATTATGTACTAAGCCACTTCTTATACTTCTTTGTTCAATGTAGAGTTTAATGTAACCACAGGTAAAACTGTTATTCATTACGCTGCAACTACTTACTTATATTGTACCTACTTACGTCTCTTACACTCTAATTATTATTTTATGTACTATATTATTATACTATTTGTATAACTACGTGAAAAATGTATCAACGTGTAAAAGCCTCCTAGGCGTAAATAATTTTTTTTTTTAAATTGACCATGTTACTAGGTTCTGCTATTCAGGCACAGTCGGGGGCTTTTAGAAATTATAGTATTTAAAAAAAAAGCAATCACTCTGTAGTTTGACATAATATTAAATAAAACAAACACTTTTTTATAAACCACGGATCTATTGTGTTTTTACACCAACCGTCGATTAGATCAAGCTTTGTCAAGCCAAATGTAATAACTAAAGAATGTGTGGTGAATTTTCCTTTTAAGTGTCAGAAACAGCATATTTCTCAGAATTTCATCATATTTGATGGTATAATCTCTGTTATAAGCCACGGATCTATTGTATTTTTACACCAACCCTCGCTTAGATCAAGCTTTGTCAAGGCTAATACAATAACTAAAGAATAATACAGAGTTATCGTATATATAAGTACAGAAAATAATAGAGTGAGGCAGACATATTATAAAAAAGAGAGAAAAGAGAATAAAATATTAGAGGGAGACAACAATAATATATATTTTCTTATGAAGCGGTAACTTGGTGATGTGACATTATAATTTAAAAAATAAAACAATAACTTTGTTTTACATCACTTTTATTTATACTTTAGTCGACCGGGTTTAGCTACTACCGTAGCTTCTTCAGGGCAGTATACAACTAAACTATGAACTAAGATACACATTGTGTTATAGATTGATACAAACAGGCTAGTGAAGGGCCAAGGGTGGGAGATCAGCAGGTACCTGCTGACCGGGAAGAGATAATCAAATAAATTTAAATAAAAGTCCAATCCTTAAATTATTCCCAATGAACAAAGTACATTCCCTTCCCGGTCAGCAGGTACCTGCTGATCTCCCACCCTTGACCCTTCACTAGCCTGTTTGTATCAATCTATAACACATGTGCATCTTAGTTCATAGTTTAGTTGTATACTGCCCTGAAGCAGCTACGGTAGTAGCGAAACCCGGTCGACTAAACTATAAATAAAAGTGATGTAAACAAAGTTATTGTTTTATTTTTAAAAAAATAATATATATTATTACAAATAAATAGTAAATACGACAGTATAATAATAATTAGATGATTTGTATAGCGCCGTTTTTGTGAAAAATCACCTCAAGGGCGCTGTACAAATATTACTTTCTATTCTTTATCTAATTATCTACAAACAGATACAGAAAAAACATACTTACCTAGCAGGTCGCTTCAGATGAACACAGTTTTATTAGAAAATTTAAGTACGAGTATATAAATGAAAGTTTTACAGTTGCTATTTTATCCTCCTTTTCCATTGATGTTACATTTATTAGAAGATTTGTGGCATAAGAAAAGTTGGTATTTATTGAAATATTTATAATTTTTAGGATTGGAAAATATTTATAAAATTACCATAAAAAACGTAGGAAGCTTTTAATAGATATTAACATTTTTTATCCATTTTTACACTTTTAGTTATTTACAGTATTGCGGGCTGTGAACTAATTTGCGCAGCGATGCGTGGATATTTGCGGCAATAATGAGGACACAATAATGTCATTAAGATAATCCAATGATGATTTAAACAAGACAGAGCCTCTATTAGTGGAAAATAGACTTGATCACATAATTATAATTAGATGGGTGAGTGAGGCAATATAACCGAGGTATAAGAAGTTAATAATTGATAGGGTGTGGGAGGATTCAAAGGAATATATTTGATGGTGTTCATTACCCAGTGGGTAGGTTTTAGGTAAGCAGGACCAATCATTCCCAAACCATTACTTTGGAGGGGTGTTCAGTCCAAAGAGAATTCAATTCACAGTATTTAATTCGCCCACCACTGTAGTTTCGTTTAAAAAGTGTTTATATGAAAGCTGTACTTAAAACGGTCCGAGAAAGTCGCAAATTTCCTCCACTGTTCGAAAGTTCCCTGGTGCGTTATTGCGAGACAGGAAGAAATAACACTTTAAATAAATTTTACTTCTACATAAAATTTTCTTACAGTTCTGAAGCCAGGATGAGGAAGCACAACAAGGCAGCCCAACTGGCCACAGCTAGTGCTGCAGTGGCCACAGTCAGTGGCCCCGTGACCGCCGCCAGGGCCAGAGACTCCAGGGAACTGAAGGCCAGGAGGAACGAATGGAGGATCACCAAGATGGTGCTGGCCATCTTCCTGTCCTTCCTGGTGTGCTATCTGCCCATCACCATCGTCAAGGTGGCTGACAAGGATGTCTCCTATCCAGGTCAGTAACTTCGAGTCTTATTCTCCTTCTGGTAGCCTCTCCTCTTCCTCTGCTACGACTTCCATCAAACTTTCCCTGGATTATCATTTTGATAAGCTTGTAATTTTCTTTTCTTATAATATAACTAACTAACTAACTAACCATCACGCCGTTTCCCCGCAGGGGTAGGCAGAGAGCACGGACCGCCAAGCAACTCGATTTTGGCATACACTTCTTGCTTCATTCACATTTATACATCGTCTCATACATTCTCTTCTATTATTTCGACTTCTGACATGGCCCGACTCAAGTATTTGATTTATTTGATCGTGCCATGTCTTCCTCGGGCATCCCCGGCTTCTTCTTCCATCCACATTCTTCTTACACTCCTTTCTTCGTTCATTCGCTCTACATGCCCAAACCATCTAGGCGTCCCTTTCTTAATCTTACTAATTACGCTTACATCAGCCTTGCATTCTTTACGAATTTCAATATTTTTCACACGATCATACATGGTTTTACCACACATTCGTCTCAGAAATCTCAATATATGAACTAATAAAATAACTTCAAATAACCTACCTTATTCTTACGTTATGTCTATCCCCAGGTGTTTGAACCCCATCATATTCGACGATCGGCAGCAATTTGAATGTTTTGACAGCTGCCACTAAAAACATTTTTTAATCATTAATTCTTGGCCCGCGTCAGCGTTTGATTAAATTTCCATCAAGTAAGAACGGTCATCCTGTAATGCTGCAAAAACTAGGCCTAAACGTGCAAACAGCAAAACCAAATTTTCGTAAATCTACAAACATTTTTTTAATCGTAATATGAAAGTCATTTCATTATTCATTGCTATGTTCGATAATAAATATTTAATTTGTAAACCAAAATTCTAAAATACATTTTTTTAATATTTTTATAAATAACTAGGTGATGTGTACCCGGCCTTTCTCGGGATTTTTTTTTCTTCTTTGGAATAAACTTATGAGGTTGTGAATTCTCTCTTGTCGTTTGGGACCCATAATTGATTTTACAGCGAAAGTAATTCCTTGTGACGACTATTACTGTCACTAAACGAAGAAACAATTTGAAAATTTTATTTCATTCCAAACATTTATTTTTTCAAAATATGTATATCTAAATAATAAAGTTCTTAACTAGGTACCTACTTCTGTTTTCCCTTTTGAAAATACTCTACCTAAAGAAACCTTCTGCTTTTGAATATGTAATCTGTGGATAACCGGATTGGTATGCGCTAACCTCAATACGACATGATTGGATCAATGTTTTTCATACTAATTTAAAAAAAATTTATAGCAACAATTTTACACATTGGATTTTAAACTACTCTCTAAAAGGCATTCCCTTTTTTACATTAACACAAACGAGTAGGCATTGAATGCGCATTTCGCACACGCGTATATTTTTGGGTAGAGTACATTCAACATTTGAATTATGACAAGTGCGTCATTTTGCATATTTAGTTCCTGCTTCTAACACGTTATAGAATGGTGGTCGGTGTGGCGCGCGCGGCGCTGTGGTTCGTAGCTGGAAATTGGCGCGTATTTTTAAAAGTGCGCATTGATTTCTTGCAATAATTATTAATGGTTATATTTTTTATATGAGTAAGGTAGTTTAGGGATGTTTCATTTTGATAGATGTTTAAGTAACTTCGATGATTAAAAATATTTTACAATGAGATTAATAAGCTTCAATAAGTTATTAAAAAAATTCACGTTCTTTATTTTCTGCTACCATAATAATCAGTCAACATGTATTTACGAACACCCTATCATAAGCCTCTTATCGTAAATGTAACAACTTACCTCTATTCACTTTCTAATGGGGTGAAAGCTACCCCCATTTTACATTTTAGGGTTTTTCGGGATACTCGTACTCTTAGAATATTATACTTCTCTTTAGTCCGTAGTAGGCTGGAGAGTGGGTCGGCTATTTGGAATCCTCACGAGACGGGGTGCTCCCTCATGTTAGAGAGGGTTCAGAAAAAGTTTTTGAGATTTCTTTACATGAGGGAGTACGGACTCTATCCGTGGCTTTATCCAACTAACTTTCTTCTGGGAATGCTTGGATTTCACTCCCTGCAGCTCAGAAGAGAGGGGTATGCCGCTACCCACTTTTTTAGACTATTGCGAGGCTCCATAGAGAATTCAGCTATTTTGGAACGCATAAGTCTTTATGTTCCTGATGACTATCTAAGACAGCGTCGTCATAGATTATTCTATCTTCCTACCTATAGAACCAACCTGCCAGTGGTTCTCCCGGTGGGGAGGAGTATATTGCTCCTGAACAAAATCTCACAGGATATCGACATATTTTGCGTCAGTGAGGAAAGATTCAAAAGGGAAATTCTATTGATTCTTGAAAGAATCTCTTCTCATTGACGCGATCTTCACCACTGCCTGAATTTATTTAAATATCTCTGAATTTATTTATTTTTTTATTTTTAGTATATTTCTTCATTGTTTTACATATATTAAATAAATACCTGTAATTTCTCTTACGTATTAAATATAACATGTTTGTAATTGTATTAGAAATTAAATAAAAACATTATTATTATTATTATTATTATTATTACTTCTTCTAGGAAAATTATTTAATCACAACACGAGTAGGCAGGCCCTTGAAGTAGAGTTTCTGTATTGGTTTCGTTATTATTGACATTGTAGGTATCTGTTTTCATAGGCCTGAAGTACTTTAAATTGATATTTAAACTAATTATTACCACGAGCCGCCATTGTTTTGTCGCAAACATTAAACAACGCTTATTTATTTCGTGTCGATTACAGACAAATCGTTTTAAAGGGCACGCACTTTTAAATGTATTTGTGCACACCGATAGCGATTCAAATTGGATTGAAATAAATTAATTAAAAATTACTTTAAAATCACCACTTTATTGATATATACATATCAACATGTTTCGAAAGCAAAGCTTTCCTCTTCAGGAATATACAGAATACTAAAAAATAATGATGTCAAGTATAGACAAATGATAAACATAGAACATAATAATGTAAGAATAGACAAATTAAAATCATAAAGAAAAAATTATTAAAGTAGGTAATCATTAATCAAAAATGTTAATAAAAAATTATTATGAAATGTTAAATAACAAATTTATGTTAGAAATAAAAAAAAAAAATTATTTTCATTATTAATGAAAATAAATTCTAGAGATAGCTATTTAAAAAAAAATATTTGATTATGAATTATGTTTAATGTTTTGAAATAGTTTTGAAGACCCACCCGTAGCCTCTTCTAATCCTACGATATAGTACACCACCACTACACAAGCAAGAAATTATTTAAAATGATTCCCATGCACTTGTTCAATATTTTTGTTAAAATTAATTAAGCAAGCAAAATGCTTTAATTTTTCTGATATATATAAATATTTCCCTTTATAACTCAATTTATTGTACGTCTTTATTACGTAGTTATTTCCGAATAATGAATCTGATGATGACATAGTTTCGAAGTAATAAAATATGACGGAGGAAAACGCACTTACAATGTTGTGAGACTCGGTTTATATTGAAAACTTTACTGCTCCGACCTGGGGGACGATGTAAAGTCGAACATTGTATAAATAGTAAAATAAACATTGTAATGTCGTTGGAAATGATGTTCTGAAACAATGTCTACTCTATTAAGCTCATGTGCGATAGAAATTCTACATTGCTACATATCACGCCGTTTCTCCGAAGAGGAAAGCTGGGAGGATATAAGGCGGAAAATATGTTTTCTTGAACACATTACTTAGTTTTATTGATTTATTTTATTCAATTTGTACCAATATTTACATTTTGTTCAATGTATTTTTAGTCACTTTGTAGCGTCAATTTAAATAAATTAATGAGAATAACGTTGTTTAAGCCACTCTTTTAAATACATGAATATCAACATGTTTCCAAAGCAAAGCTTTCCTCATCAGTATACTGTTTATTCTGATGAGGAAAGCTTTGCTGTCCAAACATGTTAAAAATAGTACTGTGAACAAAGTTATTCTTTTTAATTTATAGATATTTATATCTTTACAGATTTTTAATCTATTTCTTCATATATATATTTTTTTCTTTTAAATTTAATGTAAATCAAATTTAATAATTATTGTTATAATTGTTATTATTAACTCTGCAAGTATTTTTAGTTTTTATTATTGTGACAGCTGTTTCGGCGTTTAAGGCAATTTTCGAACTGCGGTTAATCCACCCTACATTGTGACGACTTATTCATATGAATTTACTTACTCCCACCGCATTCTAATTTGCATTTGTTTCTAAAAATAATGATTTACTATCGGTAAAACCGATTTAGTTAGAAAACAATTAAACATCTGAATTCTGCGAGGTTTTCAGATTTATAATGAGTTTGATCGTATTTAACTAATAATGTTTTCTTAATTGATTTATTTAAATGTGTTACATTGTTTTGATAATGTGAACATACTGAGAAGCGGTGAATATTTAGTGAGGTACATTCTTTTTTTTTAAACCTCAGTACGGGTTCTCTTAGCGAGGTGTTCATGAAATATATAATAATTCCATTGACAGTATCATCTTCTCAAATCTACCTTACACTCCACGTTTTAAAACACCAAGCAAAAAGCGTTATTTTTATTTATTTTATTTATTACATATTGTTTTACAAACGTCGCAAAAATGTGACCTTACTGGGTTACCCCGTTCTAAGGTCACATTGTAGATATTTTTATATGTGGATTATAAATTGGGTCGAGTTTTTTGTATGTTCGATAAAAAAAAAAAAAGTAAGTTTTCGTAAATGTGTTAAAATATAACTAGAGGAACATTATAATGCAATAAATGAATAAAATGTTTAAAATCTATGAGAAAAATGCAGTTATCGTTAAACTCTGTTAGGTTGCAACATCATATCTATATTCTTTCTTCCCATGTCCATAATCCATATCTCGATACTTTTTTGAATTCGGTTAATTTTGTAATGGTTTTTATTGCTAGAAGGAGGATTTTAAATACTTTTATAGAGAAATATTGCAAATTTCTTTGTTCAAAAGTCATTTTAGTTATAGGTTGGTGGAATGTAAGTTGTAATGAGGATCTTGTGAATCGACCCGAGTTTGTATGTGTAAAGTTTTCCTGATTTTTGAATGCGTAAATTAAAATATCTTTTGAATATAATTGCTTCAGAGACATTAAATTCAGGGCATTAAAAACATAGTCTGTAGAAGTTCTGATGGGAACTCTAAACATAATATTCAAAACATTTCGTTTTGAGCTATGATAACTGGTTTTATAGTGGAATCGCATAAACTTTCCCAACCGATAAGACTATATTGTAGATGAGATTGGCCTAAGGCGTAATAAATTTTAATTAGTTTCTCTTCATCTAAAATCTTTCTTATTGTTTTGAAAAAATAGGTTGGTTTTTTTTTTTTTTAATTTATTGGTTACATTTTCAACTTTTGGAGTTCCAATTTAAGTTAAGTTATGTTATGTTTAAGCTAAGTAAGTAATTTTCCCAATAAACAAAGAACTTCCCGGTCAGCAGGTGCCTGCTGATCTCCCACCCTTGGCCCTCCACTCGCCTGTTTGTATCAATCTATAACACAATGTGTATCTTAGTTCATAGTTTAGTTGTATACTGCCCTGAAGAAACTACGGTAGTAGCGAAACCCGATCGGCAAAAGTAAAAAATAAAAGTGATGTAAACAATGTTATTGTTTTATTTTTTAAATTATAATGGCACATCACCAAGTTACCGCTTAATATGAAAATATTCAATTTAAGTGTTCATCAGTAATCTATGTATTTTATTGTTTGTATTTGATTCAATTTTGGGCATTATAAACATATGAAAAATTATAGTGTATATTGGATAGATATATAAAAAAAAATAAGTAGACGATATTTAAGTGGTGATTTGATGACAGACTTTATTAGTTTGTATTGTGATAGTGCATTTTAATTATAGCGATATACAGATTTCACATTGATTGCGTATTTTATCGGTGCACTCGTTTCAGCAAGCTCTTAAAACCTGTCATTCGCAATATGTCCAATAATGAAAATGCAATGTAAAATTGAAAATGCAATTTCCGCCTGTGAAAATTGAGTGTTTTCATCACAAGAATATGATGTCGTAAAGAGAAATGAACGCGTGCATTTTACAAAGCAAATTACATTCCTACCGTTGTATTTTTCATAACATTATTCTCGACACACTCCATTAGGGAGTGCTTTTCGACTGTGCTCTTTCGGAAGGGTTTCTTATATAGCCCCCTTTACAAGAAAGGAAATTTACATAAAGGTTTTGGGCAATGAATGATTTAATCAAAGTTTATAAGGAATAATTAATAATTATAAACGCTCTCGGGGTGATTTTAATCATTAAGCGACGCTATAGAAAACTAAACCATTTATTATTATAACTAACTAACCATAACGCCGTTTCTCCGCAAGGGTGGGCGGAGAGGACCGACCGCCAAACAACTCGATCTTGACATTCACTTCTTGGTTCATTCTCATTCATACAAAGTCAAGTATTTGATTCACTTGATCGTGCCATGTCTTCCCCGGACGTCCCTGGCTTCTTCTTCAATTCACATTCGCGTCATATATTCTCCTTACACTCCATTCTTCGTTCATTCGCTCTACATGCCCGAACCATATAAGCGTTCCTTTTTTAATCTTGCTCTTTACTCTTACATCAGCCTTGCATAATTTACGAATCTCAACATTTTTCACACGATCATACATGGTTTTACACACATTCGACTCAGAGATCTCATTTCTACAGCATTCGGTCTACTTTCATCCTCCCTCTGCCAATTCCATGGCTCACTGCCATACATCAGGGTTGGTATATTCTGGACTGGTAGCTTGGCTTCTTTGAACAACTTTTTGTTAGCGCCAACCACGTTCAATCCACAGTTAATGGAGTTTCCTGCATTCACCCTTCTTTCAACATATTACTCTTATTATCATTTAATAAATCATATAAAATCTGGAACACATATCTGTCACCATAAAATTAATAGTTTTGTTTATCGATTTCTATGTTATAATTACTATTTTTTCGTCGGAAGAAATTACTTTGAATTACGTAAAACAAACACTTTGTGTTGATCCACTAAATTATTTTTAAATCATCACCAATCGGTTTCGCTTATCCCAAGATTCATCGGGGCTAAATTTAAAATTAAGCAAAACAATTATTAATTCACCTAATTTTGGATATTTTTATTATAATGTACTAGCTGATGTGTACCGGGCCTTGCTATATAAAGTTGTGAATTCTGGCTTTTCGTTTGGGTGCCATAATTGATTTTATGGAGAAAGTAATGCCTTGTGACGACTATTACTATCTCTGAACAAAGAAATAAAGAAAATTTCATTTGAAAATTTTATTTCATTACAAATTATTTTTTCAAAATGTATCTAAATAATAAAGTTTTTAAATAAGTACGGACTTATATTTTCCATTTTGAAAATATTTTACACAAACAAACCTTCTTTTGAATATCTAATCTGTGGCTCGCCGGATTGGTACATTTATGGGCTAACCTCAATATAACATGGCGGATTCAATGTTTTTCATACTAATTTTAAAACGTTATAGCAACAGTTTTACATATTGTATTTCATTCAGACTGCTCTCTAAATCTTTCCGGGACTAATAAGAACAAACTGTACTATTTTCAGCAAAACCGGAAAAGCAGTTTTCGAGAAAATCAAGGACAAACATACAAACATTTATTTTCATATATAGAGATTAAGCTAATATCAATTAGAAATTAGACCATGGAAATCGATAGAATGTCTTGACAAGCAATTCGTAAATAACAATGCACTAAAGATAAAAGTCGTTATGAAAGTGCAGTCAGTTTTAAACCTAATTATTTTATACTGAAAATTTGTGAATGCGAGACAGCCCGTTCCAAATGACCGCTAATTTGAGAGTCGCAATTTGAGAAAAACGAGATGATATAGCTGCAGAATATTGCAATTTGCATGCCATTACAGTCTTTGTTAGAAATTAAAATAATTTTTAGAGCAGAAATTCACAAACTAGTTTGTACATCTGCCTCGAGTTTCTCATTCTTCTGCACGTCTAATGTATTAGCGATGCGTTCAGAAAAAGTTTTCTAAAGAAAATGGGGTGTCGAGAAAGCATCGCAGGCTGCTTTAACTATTTCAACTGTTTACGAAAAAACCTCCATAGGATAACTAACATTACAAAGGGGGCTTTTAAAGAGCAGCTTTGGTAGAGTATATTCCACATAGCCTTTATTCTCTATAAGATGTTCATTTTTTCGACTGTCTATACAACAATTTTCAAAAAAGTTATTTAATTTTTTTTTTAAATTGACCTGACGACTTCTTTATCTCCAAATTAATCTTTCAAAGCCTCGGATTTTTTCAAGCGTGTAATTAAAATCTGCAAAAAATGTTGTGAGTCAATCTGTATTGCGAAAAATGAATCAGGCCTATTTTTATAGCTTAAAAAAATAAAAGAACGACAACTAAATAAAATACTAACAGTTCCTGGGGAAGACGTCCATTGGACCACCCCAGGCAAATTCGGAAAAACCATCCCCGGAGGCTGTGGGAGAGGAAGCTGGTCCTGCGAGGGTTGGAGGCTGCTAAAGTATATTAATTGTTATTGTGTTTAATTCGTAGAACTGCATTTAGTGAATTAGCTCGGAAAGTGACATCTGGAGGCGCCTTGTCGAAACAATGTATCCCCGACGTGAATAGGACTAGTGAAAGAAGATGGATGATATGATTTAATTTTATTGCTTCCAAATTACAACTCCACTTATAAGTATGACCTTCATTTTCATAATATTTCTTACCTTTCAAAATATTAATATTATGTCTATTTGTTTGCAAGACCAGATACGCTCCGGTTTACGATAACCCGCGTAAAACTGCCTGTAAAGGTATCGTTAAAGGGAACCCACTCTATTTGGAGCTGTGAAAACAAAGTTGATGACAGTTTTTGACATTCCACTTGATTGTTTCCAAAATAGGAATGGTGGGCGTCTTGAAGCTATTTGTTGTTGAAAATTGAGTTCAGCTTTTCTTCGCGGTTCGATTCGTGCTTTTGTAGGAATGTCGTTGAACCCAAATGTTTCCTTATTTAAACTCCAAACAAAATATGTTACTCAGCATTAATTTCATTATAACTTCGAATCAAATTTGTGCAAATTGTATTGAGGAAATGGTTTACGTGAAGAAATCCGTAAGAGCTATTTATTGTCCCTAAATGTGAACGAACGCTCTCTTTATAAACAAATTTTGAAAAAATCTGAAATATATTTCCTTTGAAATAAGTACTAATTATGTTGAGATATAATTTTTTATTCAGATCTTTAAATTAAATAACATTTTTATTGAGTTCCCGATGGTGAAAAAAAACAGCTTGTATTTTCAATATCGTGGATATATGATGTACATATTTTTTTACATGACAAGCTTCTATTAATATGGTTTAAGAAGGCAGTAATCAGAAAGAAAAAAAAGATCATGATTGATTTAAGAAGTCAGTAATCAGAAAGTAAAAGATCCTGATTGATTAAATAAATTCATTTATTAATTCAAAATGTCTAATATGACAACCTTAAACAATTAGAAAAATCATAATTTGTTGAAATATCAAGTAAACGAAAGTAAATCAGAGTTTCTACGTATATTTTACACAAACTTCCCTTGAAAGCTTAAAGTTTTTATGCATTTTAAAAAATCTATGTTTTTTAACATGATCTCTATTCTGATGTATAGTTGCAAAAGTAATTATAAGAAATTCCATCGATTGAAAAAAAAACGCTAAGTATGCTCCAAATGTATAAATAACAGGTGTGGTCTATTATTCTATTATTGAACATGTTACAGGTATGAAAAAAAAATCACAGCATTTCTTTAAATACTATTCAAGTTAGTAGTCTTGAGATTTTTGCTGTATTCTAAATATGTCGTATTTTATTAACTATTTTTAAACGATCGCTTACGCCTTACGCGTTATTTATATTGGCGCACTCCTCTCTTCAATATTATTAATATTTTCTCTTCAAAAAATGTTCAGTTATCGCTCGGAGGGTATTGCTGGAACTGCGAAATATATGTTCTTTTTTAAATTTATACAATCTTAATGTAATAAAAGGGTTATGGTACCGTGCCTGTCTATAGTAGAACCTGTGTTGAGAGCAGGCAAAGTTTACAGTTTACAATTTACAGTTTATGATGACTGCCAAAACATTTGTAAAATCTTCAACTCTTACGATATCTCTATATATTAACATGAATTTTGTCTGTCTCTCTTTGATTTTTTCGAAAACTACCCTACCGGTTTCGCTGAAATTAGCAGATTGTTCTTTTTACCGCCTGGAAGGTTAAGAGAGTAGTTCGAATGAAATCCAATGTGTAAAACTAGTATGAAAAACATTGAACCCCGCCATGTTGTATTGAGGTTAGCTCATAAATATACCAATCCGGTTAGCCACAAATTATATATTCAAAAGAAAAAGGTTTATTTGGGTAGAATATTTTCAAAATGGAAAACACAAGTAGTTACCTACTTAAGAACTTTATTATTTAGATATACATATTTTGAAAAAAATAAATGTTTGATATGAAATAAAATTTATAATTAATTTATCATTGTTAGAGATAGTAATAGTCGTCACAATGCATTACTTTCGCTGTCAAATCAATTATGGCACCCAAACAACAAGCATGAATTCACAACTTCATAACTTATTTTTTAAAAAACCCGAGCAATGCCGGGTACACATCAGCTAGTATCATAATGAAAATTGATTCCTATTATTCTTAACCTAACGTTTCTTCACCGCTATCATAAGGTTAACTTCAATCATAATTCATAATGAGACCAACCCACAAAATGTATGAAAAATAAATATTACATTTCAAGAATCTAAATATATGTCTCGTTATTTTCGTTAAGCTCACAAAATAACAAAAAAAAATTATTGTGTAAAATACCTCCCATTATATTTATTTAAAATCTTCTGCAAAAACTATTCACCAGTGTGCGGTTTTTTTTTTCATACACATTCAACAGTCCTAATTGGATATGATGTTACAAACTGAATACAGTACAAAGTCCATTATATCAGAATCTCCCAGACTACAATGCGTAATGAGCATAATTGAATTCTCAAAAGCCACAGAAGCGACTGCAAGTTTTCCCGAACAAAATGTTTTAACGTGGCGTGGAACTATTTGTATGACGGAGATACTTAGTACTGGTTAGTGTCATCTCGGTTCTGGAACGTAACGCAATCTCTTCTACAGATATTAAACGTAAAAGCTTTGGGGAGATTTAAAAGTTCACTATCTAACAGAAGCTTTTATCTGAGAGCTATTTAGATTTTTATTAAAAAAAGGTATGTACTTTTTTATTTTTTTATGTGAAATTCGTTATAACAGTTACGGGATACTTATGAAGTGATTCCGAACTTAACAGCAAACACTCAAAAACGGCCCTAAATATAGCTTTGCAGGTTGCTAACTCAAGCAATAGTACAAATGATTTATCCGTAATTTATTTATGTGTAGTTAGGAAAATGTATAAGGTTTCAAATGACGAAAATCCTTAAACTGTAAACTTTGTTTTCTATGAAATATATTCCAAAATGTCTGACAATAAGTTCAGTTTGAAAACCCGTGAATACAATTTTGAAAGTTTTATCTAAAACTCCACTGCGTATTTCATATATAATATAAGAAAATTACAGTCTGTGGACTATTTTCTTTTGAAACCTTATAAATTTTCCTAATTACCACCCGTATAGAATTTACAGATAAATCATTCGTACTATTTCTTGACTCAAGAACCTGCAAAGTATGTGTTTTTGGGAGGTGACCTTGAAATAAAGCAAATTCGCAAATAATACCTAATTTTGTAGATACAAAACTGCTTAAATAGTAAGATTCGCCGTCATAATTGGTAAAAGGGGTAGTTTTATCAGGAACTGCATATGAAACAAAGATAATCATATATATGTGCCTATAATAAAACAAAGGACTAATTGAACGTGTACGTAATTTCGTGGTTTGGCGTCAAAATATTTATTTAATATTTAATTGCAGTGAGGCATGGAAGTGGCAGAGGAAGGGTGAAAGTACACTGAACGCTGTATAAATGAGATTTCTGGGACGAATGTGTCGTAAATCCATTATGATCGTGTGAAAAATGTTAAGATTCGTAAAGAATGCAAAGCTCATGTAAGCGTAATGAGTAAGATTAAGGAAGAGACGCTCAGACGGTTTGTGAATCTAGAGCGAATGGACGAAGAAAGGAATGTAAGAAGAATATATGACGCGAATGTGAATGGAGGCAGAAGCCGGGGACGTCCGAGAAAGACGTAGCATGATCAAGTGAATCAAATACTTGAGTCGTGCCAATTTAGAAGTCGAAATAACAAGATAATGCATGAGACGTTGTATGTATGTGATTGAAGCAAAAAGTGTATGTTAAGATCGAATTGTTTGACCGTCCGTCTCCTCTGCCTACCCCTGTGGTGAAATAGCGTGATGGTCGGTTAGTTAGTTAGTTAAACCAATAATGTAGACATTGATACATTATACATGCGTCGAGGATAATCTGCAATACAAGTGTGAATATATTATGTACCAGTCAACATTAGTTTCTAACTAGGCAGTACCTGTTTTAAGAAACTAATCATGCCGTAGAATGTTGTACAAATTTTTATTTACTACAGTAAAGGTAATTAAAAAAAAAAACAAATTTAAATGAGAAATAAAAAGAGATTGAAAAAAAAGAAGCAAAAACAAAGCAATTTTTTTTCTGAATTGGTTCTTCCTAAATTTATTATTTATTTATTTAATTATTCACCCATCTGGGCTTTTAAATGGATTTTAGAACATAATATAAAGGGCTAATCAAAAATTACAAGTACATAGAGATTCTAAAGCATATGATAAACAATCTTTTCCAATCGTTTAACAGTGACATAAAATAGAAAACCAAACCAATATTATGACAAAAATCATTAACACGACATTACCCACGCTGCAATACTACATGTTGTAGGTTTCATCAAAGTGCTGGTATAGATGACGTTTTACTGTATAAATGGAGTCAGCAACTACATCAACAACACCTCCAAACCTGTTGCCAAGTACATGCATCCTATTTGTTAATGAATGAGACTGATAGTCGGTTGTGTAAATGTTGCAGAAAAATGTTAGTTTGTCTTGTGTTTAAAAAAATTATTTAATAGTGGCGAAGATGGCAGGGCTGTCAATTAGGTTGTTAATGATTATATATAACACAATTAAAACTGAAATAATTCTCAGACAGTGTAATCAGACGCAATTGATTAATCAAACTTACATAATTAATATTTACAAACTGTAATTTAAAATTTATATAACTAAGAAATTTGTGTTGAACCTGTTCTATTTTTAGACCGGAGGATGACAATTCACTCAGTTTCAAGAACTCGGGCATAGTGAAAAAAATACATGCGTAAAGATATTATAACAATAAAAATTCAGATATTGTATTCGAACGCATAAAACATTTGGCGATTTTGAATGAGAAGGGATTTTTTTTGTCGGTTTTCAGTTCCAATTTTTATAATGAAAAAAATTGTAAAATATGTCCTGTGGCTTAACACAATACACTTTCAGTGTTGATTTTTATATTTTTCGGAATACAACCGCATACTTTTCGTTTCGGAAAATCGTAAAAACGTCACGGATCGCAAAATATTGCAAATAACACCGTCCAAAACCTATCGTATTCAATCAGAAACAATGTTTTCCATATGTAGATACAAAATTTGAAACAAACAAAATTTAAAATGTGTATAATGATTATATTAAAAAATATGCCTCACCAAAGCGGTTAATAAAACTTTTGTAGCATTCTTCAAATTAAGCACGGCAATGCTGCAATAACTAATAAAATGTGCAATTCATGTATTGACCTCTACACAGCATCCCCAAAGTTGGCATAGGTCTTGAGAGAAATTATTTCCTGTATGTTCCTTCATTAATAATAGTAAAAATAATCGTTTTTTTCTTCCCTTTTGGACAATGAGAGATATAGAATAGACAATAGGGTGACCTCGTTTTGTTTTTCGACAAGATAAATTTAATTAATATTTTGTGTCTACTTTTACTGTAAAAATTTTTTTTTTTTAGATACGAAGTAAAATTTAAAAAAATAAATAAAAATATTACAAATTTGAATGTGTTTATTACTATAATTTGAGACCAGATACTAAGCCAACCCTTATACATGCTCGCACATCAGTAATATATACATCGTTATCGTTAGAACCCTTGGAAAGACTTATAGATACTCTTCTACTCCTGTCGGTCTCCTGCCATTTCACCTCCAGTTTTTTATGCCTAAAGCTGCCGTGATTGCCTCCACACCATCCGGCCACATAATTTGAAGCCTCCCGACACTCCTTCGTCGTACTGGTTTATTAAAGAGAAGCCTCTTTAGCGGTAGACTATTTACCATTCCGGCTACGTATCCTGCCCAGAAGAACTGTAACGGTTTTATAAATCTTTTTACAAAGAATCCACCATGTATTAGAATGGAGGTGTATACTACCGTAGAAAGTAAAAACACAGTAATTACCATGAGAGTCATTCTCCAGAATGAAGGATAGATTTTTGTTTAACCTTTTCACACATTCATAATTGGCCTAATGTACTCATTGTTTTCCGAAGCACTTGCAGACTCTTATTCTATATTTCCATTGGAATAATGATATATGTTAACAGCATCCTTTATTTTTGTTTTTACTTGCCAATGGTAAATGTTTATCATGAAATTATAATAATAAAAAAAATAAATAAAAAAACAGTACATTATGTTACTTTGTTTATATGTTTTTGGGGATATTTACCTCTTTACATCTTTATTTTATATATAAAACGGATTTTAAAACAATAGAAACACGAAAAATGAAACTAAAAAATTCCGCCCAAACGATAATAATCTAGTTTATAATAACGTCGACATAGATTGCGTCTGGAGAATGTATTTCAAGATGGTAGAAAAAACAGCTTGTTTGTACATGTAAGAATAAACGCAGTAATTTCAAGCTAGGAATTGTTTTTTATATACGGAAACAAAAATTCTCCGTTTTTACTTACCGGAAGTGATAAAATTGCGATAACATCAAAAATATTTTTTTAATGCGAAAAACTAGTAGTATTAAAATGTGTCCTATGTAAAAAATAAGAATTTCGATACTTAATAACTTCCCACATTCAACCCATTTTCGGCAAATTTTTGTAATTACTGTGCTTTTGCTTACCACTGCAGTATCGTTTTCAGCATCTGAAAATAATTTCTCCTGTAATTGATAACAGCTGTTCTCCAGTTTGTAATAATTATTTTGTTTGTTTCAGGACTCCACATCATCAGCTACATGCTGCTGTACCTATCCGCCTGCATCAACCCCATCATCTACGTTATTATGAACAAGCAGTACCGCCAGGCCTACAAGGCAGTGTTGCTGTGCAAGTCTCCTCGCCTTCTCTTCACGCCCGCCCCCAGCAGTAAGGGTGGTACGTATCTAAAGCCTATTCATAATTATCATACTTTCCTACAGTTTTTCATCGAAAAGTACTTATTTATGTCATTATGTTTCATCGCCCACTCGACGTATCCTGTATATGCAGGGTTACTCAAAATGATGGACACAATTTCGCACATTCTCCTCTGATATATCTATTTTTCCTTCACGGAGACATACAAGAGTTGGAGGTTCAATGTTAAAATGGAAACGAAAGGTACGCTGCACCACACTTGCCGACTCAGTTCTAAAGAACTCACGAACAAA
This sequence comes from Halesus radiatus, assembly GCA_022606495.2. Taxonomy (NCBI): domain Eukaryota; kingdom Metazoa; phylum Arthropoda; class Insecta; order Trichoptera; family Limnephilidae; genus Halesus; species Halesus radiatus. Next base: position 18,250 of record JAHDVE020009838.1, on the reverse strand, counting down.
GAAAACCTCGTGCTGCATATTAGCCATTTTACTCACAACTGACGCGAAATGGCTGTTTGGCGGGGCGAGCACTCTAGCGGTCGTTTGCGTAACTATGAGCTAACTATGAGTGACTAACCTTTCCAGTTGTCAAAAACAAACCACTGATCCAAAATGGCTGATAATGCTAACATATGATAAACATATGTGTACCAACATAACATAAAAAACGATAATCGAATGTACACAGCCCGCGAAAATTCAAAATTCACCTTTTATTTTGAACACACCTCGTATATTACGACCACTAAAGAATGTTTAATAACATGGTTCATTGCGAAAAAATGTGTTTTCTGGGTTCGAAGAAAAAAATATTTAATTGAAAAATCTGTATTTTTATTTTTTTTTATAACAGTGCCATTTAATGAAAATCTTTCTCTCACAAAATATATTTGAGTGACAATTGACATTTGTAAGCCTGACTAGATTCATAGAACTGCTAAAGGAACAGACGGGTTTCTCAAACTTTTGGTTTGCGTTTATATTAGGTAGAAAAACGATAACATTATTAATTAGTTCAATGCCCCCTAGTATCTTTGAAAACAAATAAAATAAGTTTTTTTAACCTAACCCTACCCCTACCTATACCCCGAACCCTATCCCGACTCCTCCCATTTCCCTACCCCCCTACCCAGTTGTTTTCCTCTTATTTTGAACGTGAAGTGTGTGACATTTCATAAAGAAATGCCAAAATTCTGCTTTAAGGGGAAAACGGGCATAGGGGAATGGGTTCTTTTTCGTAATCTTGTGTAGACAGTAACCTTCCTCTTGTTTCAAAAGTCAAGTGTGCAAAATTTCATCCATCTCGGAATAAAACTGTAGATTTGTATACAAAATAAACAAACAACAACCGCCTGCCCAGGATATACTTCTGTATATAATTGATGGACATATTTTTTTGTCAATCATTATAATATGTGTGAGTTGGTGTCTTGACAAAATACGGTACCTCAGCAATGCACTGACGATCTGTATAAAGCTACCTTTACACGATACTTATTTCCATACCGATCCCCATATGGAAACCATACACGATTGTTATTTTGATACGATTTCATACAGATTTGCAGATATAGTTTGCATATGGAGAAAAATATATTTTGGAACAGTTCTTAATCATCAAAATACCTTCACTAAATGTCAAAAAGAATCAGAAAGTTTACCTAATAGAAACACGCGTTCATTTACTTATTTATTTATTTGTTTACGCCCTACATGAAAATTATAATAGCAGAGCAAGTAGATGGTAAGATTCACAGAGCATAATGTTTTTGTGAAATACATGTTAAATTACAACAACAACAAAAACACTTTAACAACATTCAAAAACGTAAATTGAAGTCAAAGAAAGCCTAAAACTATCTAAAAACGTCTAATAATATCTTAAAATATCAACAACAAAACAACTCCACAAACGTAAAAAAAAACGTGATATTAAGTCAAATAAAGCCTAAAACTGTCTAAAAGCATCTAATAATGTCTTAAAATGACAAAAAAGCAAAAAAAAATCTCCAAAAGCATCATAAAACGTCAAAATACGTCATAATACGCCAAAAACGTCAAAAAAACGTCAAATAGCAACGTAACGTAATAGCTCGTAAGGCTCTCGACTACGAATCCGAAGGTCGCGGGTTCAAATCCCGGCGTGCGCAAGTCATTTTTATTTAATTAATTTGTGTTGTTTCACAATTAATTAATTTAAAAATAATATAGACTATATTTGCGCACGTTCCAGAGTGGAAGATACTCTCAGTATCGCCCTGGTGAAAGACCACCATTCAGAATTGAAACGTTGCTTGAAATGGCTTTTAGCTGTGTTTGGTGACCAGATCTGAATAGCCAGGTATTCCCAACCTTCCTCTTCCCTTTCTCCTTCCCCTTTCCAATACCTTCAGCCTCACAACATTCCCCAATTGGGAATGCCATAGTCTCACTGGCTCCAGACGGTTGGGAGCAATTGGGACTCTTGTGAGGCATTCATATTAAAAAAAAAAAAAAAGATCATAACTATAGCCTAAAACGGTCTAAAAATGCCTTATAACCTCATAAAACATAAAAAAGTAAAAAAACGTTAAAAACGATTAAAAAAACGTCAAAAATGTCAAAAAAACGTCAAATTTCGTCCAATTAGATCTTTAAACGTAAAATTAGGTATGTTAGCAGAGTGAAATATAAAGTCAAATAAATTATTTAAATAAAATACAAATTAGATAAATATTCACTATGGAGTGGAAAACTCGTTAATTTTAGAAAGTATTTATGTAGAATTTGTTTCAGCACTAATATGGAATCTCCAAATATGTCGACAATATTCCCATATCTACTGCCCAAATTATGCAGTCAATTTATAGATGTGTGAGCCTGATAGTTTGTTTTAAAGGTGTCGCAGAAAAAGGTAACAATTTATCTCTTATTTCTGGCATGTACATGTAATTTTATTGTGGCTAGAATTTCAGGTCTATCAATATCATAATGAATTATTTTGTTTCATAAAACAAGGTTTGAGACTATCCGCCTATTGGGCAGCGTAATTAAACTTAGCTGTTTCATCAGATTAATGAACATGGTTCATTATTTTGAATTGGAATTCATAATCAGTGTATCGGACTGCAGAGTCGTATTACCAAATAGGATATACCTAATTGAAATTATTAAGGAATTCACCTTCATCTATTCTTACATCTTTGATAACCTCCTTATCACCGTAACGCACGTATCATGTAGCCGTGGGACTGAAGTAATTAATATTTGGCCCATATTATGCCCTTCGTTCCTTTATTACCATAAATATGGTCCAGTCAGTTGTCGTACCACTTTTGTGAAGTCACTGTTTCATTTTAAAATCCTTACCCAAGATCCCTGAAGAGGAGCCGGCGATTTGTCACTGACATAAGCGTCCAGTACGATCAGTTTGAACCAGTGGTGTACTTGCCCTATGACCATAGATAGGCTGCGTTTAGTTTTAGATCAAAATATTGAATCAATAAGACAATGTATAGAATGTATACTTAATTGAAGCCCTACGACGTATTAGGTGGGCGGTAGTAGGGAATATTCAGAAAATACAATTAAATCACAAAATAGGTTTATAATACGTTCATAAATGTTAATTCTAGGTAATAGGTAATAATTATCTTCAGTATTTTTCCCCCCACAGCAGGCGGCGCCCCAAAATAACATTCCTTCGTGTTAGTCTTTAACATTGCGGTAGAGTTAGAAATTACAAAACTCACCTTTTATGAAAGGGATAAAACCTTTTTGAAAGCTGTATGCAGAGGCATGGCTTTGCGAAATGTATCCCGCCAAAAAACAAGATTGAGGAAGTGTATTGCCATAAATCAGGCAAATTTAAATAGTGCAAATTTTTCAAATAGAAAAAAATTATCAATGTAGAACGATGATGACTTAAAAAATATTCATAAATTTATGAGAAATATATTTTGATCAGAAATTTGTCGCAGTTAGATTTTTTTTAATGTTTCTTTTTCTTATGAGGCTCAGCTTTTTGGACTTTATGAACTGCACGCCAATGATTTGAATACAGTATTGTTGCCTTTAATCTTTTTGACGATTTTTTAAATATATTCCGAAATAAACACGCAAAATTCATAAAATTATAGTTACGTAATAAAATGGCAGCTGTCAAATAAAGCGCGCTAAACTGTACGAAGATTGGTATTAAAAATAGAACACATCATTATTTTCATCCTGATTCCATTGAAAAAGACTCTTAGATTAGACTACGCCTTGGACCCAAAACATCACACCATTGTCATGAACCCCCTCCTAAACCTCTCTCCAGTGACAACGCTCAACACAAGTTCCCTTCGCATTTCCATTTTTCATGTCAAAGTACCTATCCCCAAAAGCCTACACGAATTAACAATAGACAACATTGTGTTGACAGCTTTCCATTAATATATTTTTTAAATACAATTAATTACGCAGATCGTGGAAATACATTCATTACCACTCGAAAAAACATTAAATATGAACGCCCTCACTAATGTGATAGAACCGGGGTTAACTGACGCAAATTTATTTTACAAATTTTCACATTTAGTTCGTAACGAAAGTTTACCCGTATCCGTAACATGCCGGATTTATTCACATTTCGCGTTAGTTTCGGGAAAATGTGTTGGACTGAAATTCGAAACAAGTATCTTTTATTTATGATATTGGTTTTAAAACTTTAAATAGAAGGTTACGCGAATTTCATCAGAAAATAATTTTATTAAATTTTAAAGTTTGTGGCGTCATATTTTCTATCCGAAATGGAAATCCATATACGAGTATTTTAGAAAATAATATCAAATTTATAAACTTAAGAATTATTTTATATCCCAGTTCTTGGTAGTGTTTCAATAAAGGAGAAGATATAAGTAATATACGTAGGTTAAAGTAAATCTTTTTAGGAAAGCTAAAACAAAATAAGTGAAATGTGAATCAATACTTAAATTTGTACTTTTTATTCCAAATATAACTATAGTTTTATGACATAACGGGTACCCGGGGCATAACGGGTACCCGGGGCACAGCGGGGGTACCTGGGGCAAAACGGGGTCGCACTGCTAAAGTATTCCGTTTTTTTTGTTTAATTTAATGTTTTATCATATCTAATACCTTGAGCATTTTTTGTACCGGTTTATATTTATTGTTAAGTCCCAGGGCTTGCATACTAGTATAAACATCATTAATTTTTTTTGTGTTTAATTCGTAGATCTCCATTTTTTTTATGCAAATCAAATTTAATAATATTATCATTAATTTCTACAAATATTTTAGTTTTTATTATTGTGACCGTTGTTTCGCCGTTCAAGTCCATTTTAAAACTGCGGTTAATCCAAATTGCGGTTAATCCACGACTAATTTTTATGGTTTTATTTACTCCCACCCAATTCTAATTTGGAAGGGTGTTTAAAATAATTATTTACTATCGGTAAAACCGATTTAGTTGGAAAATATAACGGAGGTTTAAATGGCCTTGAACGCCGAAACAGCTGTCACAATAATAATAGAAAAAAATAGTTGCAGAACTTAATAAAATCTTTATTTAATTAGATTTACCTAAAATTTTAAAAAAAATTATAAAAAAATTTATTCAAAAATAAATCTTTTAAAAATTTCTTCTAAAGATTGGTATTCACTTTGTGTCGTCATTATTAATAAATGAATGAAAAAATTACTTTGTATTCACCACTTTATTAATATACACAGATATCAACATGTTTCGAAAGCGATGCTTTCTTCGTCAGGAATATATAGAATAATAAAAAATAATAATGTCAAGTATAGACAAATGATAAACATAGAACACAGTAATGTAAGAATAGACAAATTACAAACATAAACTCAAATTGATTAAAGCAGGTAATTAATCAAAAATTATTGTAAAACATTGAATAACAGATTTATATTAGAAATTAAAAAGGAAATTATTTATATTATTAATATTAATATGAAAATAAATTCAAGACATAGCTATTTTTAAAAAATATTTGATTATTTATTAAATTTAATTCACTATTAACGCTTTTTCTGATTTATAAAATTTCAAATTTGTCTAATTGTAAACCGAATGTATTTGTATGTAATTTTTTCAAACCTTTACTAATATCAAAAGAATGATTGGTTTCTAAAATATGATTCGCAAATTCAGAACAGTTGTTATTATTTAAACACTTTAGGTGTTTCTTAACTCTAATACTGAAATTTCTAGAAGTTATATTATTAAAATATATTATATTAATAACCAATTGAAGTTTATAAACATCATTGTAATATTTATTCATTGAAGAAGATAATATTAACATATCCTAAATGAAACACGAAACCGAAAAAAACCAAAGACTTGTAGAAAAGTCAATAGATATCTCATATGAATATAAATCGGATAGGTATATCCGAGACTATATCCACATTGCAACTGTGTTCGGGAAGAACTTTGTAATCATCATAAAGATAACAGGCAATAATATGGGATTTAAAATGGAGGATAATATTGACAAATCTTGAATTGAGGTCTTGGGTTAGAGTCCCAGATGCGACTGATACCTTTTTATTTTCTGTATTTTTTTTCGGTTACCTGTTTCATTTAGGATATGTTAATATTATCTTCTTCAAAGATTATGTAAATTTCTAGTTCATACTTTTATTAAATATTTTTTTTTTTAAGTTTAAACATCCCTTCAATACTAATTAAGGCTTACGTGTTTTGTTTTTAATTAAGAAACCAAAAAGTGACTTTCGAAATATCGACGCTTATTCCTTCCTGTCCTTTTACAGTCAACATAATAAACCCCCCTCAACAGTAAAACTTACAGAGAAATTGGACAAAAGAGTATTTTCATAAGATCCTGTACTTTCGGCTAACCGGAAGTTGCCATTTTCCGTTGAAAAATCTTCTTGGAGTGTATTTATTAGGGCGTGGTATTAAGCAATAAATCGTCTTGTATTGAGAGCCCTTTATAAACTTCTGATGATAATTATTGTTTACTTGAAACTGACAAAATAACATCAGTATATAAAAAGAACCAATAAGTTTTTCAATCATTAGTTCCAAACAATGATAAATTATGTTTATTCCGCTCGTTTTGTGATTTACCTTTATTTTATTTGATAAAAATCAGATATCATGATTTTTGTTCTTGCTACAATAGTATTACTTTATTTCGCGCACAAATAACTAAATGGGAATATCTAACTTATTGTTTTGATATCAAATAGTAATCATCTTCTCCCTTCTGGAAATTGCTTGTAATTTATGAATCTCGCAATTGTCTTGAGATTTAGAGTGCTAACCCAAGTACTGAATCCATTGAGAAATTAATGCTGAAATTGAATTTACCGTTGATGTAATTAATTTAATTTGTATCCATACGCAATGAAAGCGAATACTTAAGAAAAAAACTAGTATATGTATGGTATATATGGGCGCCCGCAGGGGGGGGGGTGGCAAGGGATTGATTGAAAAGAGTCAAATAATGTTACTTTTATTTTTAATCACTTTGTGTTAGCATAAAGAAAGTGTGGAGAGACAGAACGTTGGCCAGCATTCATTACTACAGTGTCCTGTCGTAATGAATGCTTTCGCAGTGTTCGTTCACTATGCAAATACGCTACAGCAAATTAAAACTACATTAAAACATTACTAAAAATATTTTGCCCCCTACTAGAAAATTTTCTGCGGACGCCCATGTATGTGTATATAGTCAGTAGTATAGATATATATGTATATATATTTTTTTTATTGGACAATCGAAAAATACTAATCTATATACTCCTTGTCTTAAATGCATGCGTTTTATTAAGAATTCGGGATGTTTAGTTATAGAATCACTGTCAGATCACAGACAAATTATTATTCTATTTTATGAAGCTATCACTTTGTGGTTAACTTTATTTTAACCACATTTATATTTCACGCCTACCGATTTCGGAACCACCGTTCCATCATCGGGGAAAAGTATATACGAGTACTAAACAATATTATAAAATTATGGCAGAACATACATAATAAGTGTCACAGTGGGAGTGGGAGCGTGACTAGGGATTAATAAAAGTGGGGGAAAAGATAGAGATTGAGGGAGAGGTCAAAAGAAACATATTTAAAATGGGGTTGTAAGATAGTTTTTTTTTACTGTCCATAATAAATAGACTCATTATTATGGAATGATACTGATGATGGAACGGTTGTTCCGAAACCGGTAGGCGTGAAAAATAAATGTGGTTAAAACAAAGATTGATTGTTTCATTTGATTAAATTATTTTTCATTTCTGTCGCTGTGCAACAAAAGAAAAATATTTTAATAGGAACGGCTGGGCGCCCTGTTTCGTACAAAACTTAATATGGGATTTGAAGCCAAAATACCTATCCAAACTGAATACATATATATATTTTTTTAAATTAAAGGTACGGTAAATATCTAGCACGGATTAGAATTATTTAATTTATTTTTGTTTTAAATTATGAAACATAGGTCATTAAAGATATAATTTTTGCATGATTTTGGAGGCAACGTCGGAAATTATTTGCGGGTTTATGGTATTTTTCGTCATATTTTCTATATAAATTTAATTACACAAGATAAATTTTAAAAAAAAACACCTTTGAAAAAACTTTTTTCTGATCGATGTTTTAAATTATTTACGGCAAATTTGTGTTCCAACGTAAATTGTAAAATATTTAAACTTAGTACGGAACACAGACAGTAAATCCTTGAATTATTTTAAAGAATATGTTTTTAAATATAAAATACTAAGAAGTGGAGTAAAAACTAAAACGCTTGCAGAGCTTAAAATAACATTATTAATTTTGATTTACATTATTTAAAAAAAAGTTATTTTTTTAAGTTTATGACTTCCGAGCCCCTGTTCTGTAAATTCTACCCGATTCTCCATTATTATCACTAATACCCCAGCTACAATAGACAGAAATACTTAGTATATAGAATTAATTAATATTCAGTGTTGCCAGATTGCACGCTGAAAGCATATTATAAAGGGCGGCTAGAAACACAGGTCTCGGTTCTTACCCGCCATTAGTAAGCCGAGTCAAATGGTGCAAATGGCTTTCCACTTATTTACGCCCGAGTTGTAATATTCCGCCGAGTAATGGAATCATACGTCAAGCATATTTATTACGATTCGGTGGGTCCGAGATGTTCAATGCATATCTATTAATGTTGATTCGGTATATTCTGACGAATTATTGAGTTGAAATATACGAAAGCTTTTAAACGTTCAAGATCCAGATTAATTACTGTTATTATCATTACTGTAGCTCAGTTTTTGGGATTAATCGCATTGGGGCGTTCAAAATTTAAATTACCAACTCAAATTTATTTATTCACTTTATAGAAAACAATCGCCTATTTAATAAGAGTTTTAGGGCATTATTTTTGTTTTCACTACATTGTTATTGTTATTAAATTATTAAAAAAAAACTTTGCATTTACCACTTTATTAATATTCACATATACAAATATATATATATATATATAAAACAAAAAAATATAATAATGTTGACTATAGACAAATGATAAAAATAGAACACAATAATGTAAGAATAGACAAATTAAATAAAAATTGATTAAAGTAGGTAAGTAATTAATCAAGAATGTTAATTATTATAAAACATTGAATAACAAATTTATATTTGCTTTCGAAATATGTTGATATATGTGTATATTAATAAAGTGGTGAATACAAGGTATTTTTAAAATTAATTTATTAATAATTTAAAAAAGTGTGCCGATACGTGTGATGAATTCTCCAGTCACCGCATTCGAGACACTCTCTAAACAAATTCGGGTAGAATCTTGCTGTCAATATGGAAAGACAGCATTTATAAAATATATGTAAATTAAATATTATATTTATTTATTATGTTTCATACGCCCTATTTGGGCTTTTACGTATTTTGTTTTAAAATTCTGATTACAATAGTAACACAGGTGTAAAACATATCACAGTAGGTACACAGATAAAATAGATAATAGCCTTAACGAAATACAACAACTAAATTTTAATTTCTTACAAACAAATTCAGCAATAAAACCGTGTAAGTACAACCATACATTGACAGTTCTGATATGAAATCAATACAAATGACGGAAAGCGATAAGGTTAAGCAAACTGTCTTTAACCCCAAAGATACTTATTCCACATTAGCCGGAAGCGCACAAATGCTGGTCAGAATCAAAATCAAAATCAAACTCTGATGGATTCCGACAAATTCTTTGATACATGTAGTGCTTTTAAAAGAGAATTGAAAGGAGTTTTCACATAAAAAATATTAAACAAACAAACTTCAACAAACAGTGTTTGGACATTATGTATTTTTTTTATTGTTTCCTTGTACAGCAATATTTAAATCATTATTTTCTCCCTATACATTGTCGTAAGTATTATTTTTAAAGTTTATTTTTTATTCTGTTACTCTATTCAGAAATAGTGCACTTTTTCAAAAAAAATTCTGTATAACACAATCTCAAATTTCTTAACTTGTCTAAATATATTATTTTTAATGTTTATTCGTTTATTTATCTTTATCATATTAATCAGAGAGAAATAGGTTAGGATACAGGCGAGTTCTCTAAATATTTCTATATTGGTTCGATATTACTACTGTATGTATCTGTATTTTCTCCATAAACAAATAAATGGTCATGCCGGTGGGGAGGGCAATCTTGCTGTTAAATAGAATCACTTCGGATATCGACATATTTAGCATCAATGAAGTTGAATTTAAACGTAAAGCTTTGTTGCTACTTGTATAATGCCAGTATGCCTTGTATACAATTTACTGAGATTATGTATGTCTAACTTATTTTTTGTTTTAATTTTTATTATTTTTTATAAGTAATTATTTTGGATGTTGTACATCCTATATCATCTTTAAAAATGCCTTAAAATGTAAATTTTGTAAAATTTTTAAAAAGAATAAACAGTTGAATTGAATTGAATTGAATTGAATTGAATAAAAAAATAAATTTAAAAAGATAAGGACAATGCTTTATCCTTAAAAAAGAGTCCGAATCGAAACCCTGATACCTATTATGGTAAAAATATGAAACTCGTCTTTTCAGTTTTCACCAACACCTTTTTTTAAATGTGTTAAATTCAATTTATAGCAAATTCGATATTGTATAATGCTGTTCCCTGTATATTCGTTTTTGGATCCTTATTGTATGATAATGCTCAAAAAATATTTCTTATTGTGATAAATATTGAAAAACCAACTCTTTTTTGGTGTTATTGCCGAGTAGCATTCGCGGTTACTTAATATCGCAGCGAAGTGGCAATTGCCTTCCCGCGTGAATTTGATATGAAAATGCTCCTTCCAATTCTGCTCCCGAGGAAAGCCATCCGTCTTGATGATAACCGTATTATTTAAATATGGAATTGATGCCAAAACGTAATGGAGCGAGAGAGAGCAATTGCAAGCTTTAGAGATCTCACATTATGAAGATGAATTAAATAAAATAACAAAACGTACATACTACATTTATATGTTTCTGGATGGTTCGTAGTATTTTGCTTAGGAACCGCAATAAAATAAATTTAAACGATCTTTCCTAGTAAGAAAAGATGATATAATATACAGTCTGACATTCGAAAGTTGACAAAAATTGAGGGTTAAATGCCGACGCAAAGATGGCTCATAGGAAAATCAAATTATGTTTAAAAAACACATTTTTCAAGTGCATATGTTTTACTTTAAGCAGTGTTCAGAAATTTTCCGAAAGGAAATGATTTTGAATCACATTCTAAGATAGTTTTATTATTTAACGCATCGCAAAGAATATAATTACATGGAAACGAGATTTATTTTGTATTTCTCTAATTTTATGTATCTAAATAGCCATGTATTGGTTCTTAGATAAATAAAAAACATAATCTTTTTCACGGGTCACATAAATAAATAAAAAAAACCTTAACGGAATAAAAATAAAGCACATTTTAAACATACAATAAAAATATAACTTATTTCAAATATAGATTAAAAATAATCCACAAAATTAGAATAGATAGTCTAGACCATAGGTTCCCAACCATTTTTCCCCGTGGACCCCTTTAACTCCCCTCCCCCCCTCCCCGAGCCTGTTCATCCAAAATGTTGGTAAAACACTGAAGAGGTGGTATTTATTCACTGCACGATGTATTGGTGCTGGTTTAAAAATTTGTAAAAATTTGCACATGAACGTCCCTGCGTGGACGCAATTCGCTTTAAGTGCGCAGTAGGGTTATAGAGCGAAACTTACTACGACGCTTTACTATGCGTGCAGTCTAATGAACTCAGATCCGTGGACCCCCTTTTATTTGTCCCTGCCATGGAGCCCCGCAAATTTATATGGAACCCCAGAGGTCTGTACGGACCACTTTAGGAACCTATGGTCAAACTAGTTCCATTTGAGATACGTTAATATTATCTTCTTCAATGATTACTAAAATTACAATGAGGTTTATAAGCCACACGTAGGTTATTCCAATAGATTGAATATTCTGTCTAGACTTGTAGAAGAGTCAACATAATTTTAAAAATCAGATAGGTATATTCGAGACACTATCTAGATTGCAAATAAATTCGGGCAAAATTTGCAATCATACAAAAAAGATAGCACCAAATAATATAGGAATTAATTGAGGAAAATATTGGTAAGCCTTAAATTTGAATTATGTATCGATAAAATTGACGTAAAAATAAACAGTTCTCATTAGGTAAGTGATTAGAGCAGTTGTCTCAGTAAAACGGAGGTCCTGGGCTCGATTCTCACATTTGACTGATACTTTTTTATTAAGTAAATGAAACACGTTGTTATAAACCACGAATATATTTTATTTTCACCAACCGGTTTCGCTTAACTCAAACTTCATTAGGGTAAATATAATAACTGAACTGTGGTTTATAACAACGTGTTTCATTTAATTAATACAATGTAAAACCACAAAGTGATTGCTTCTTACGAAAAAAAAAAGATACTTTTTTTTATTTTATATATCTTTTTTCTGTTTAAGGTTTCATTTGAGATTTGTTCTTCTTCTTCGATGATTAAATATTTATGTTAGTAATTAGTGGACAATATGGGATCATGATGAGCTATGAAAAAATGGTATATTACTTTGTATCATTAAAATTCAACGTTCAACGAAAAAAGTCAACGTTTCAACACCTTTAATAATAACAAAATAAGGAATCGTTATATTTTCAATTTTGTCGAAAACCGACAGTCTACGATTTCATAATAACTGTTCTTAATAAAAACAGTATTGTTCCAGCTTTCGCACTAGCGATGGGTCATGACTCATTTTGTTAAGAGCGGGAGTCACGGTACCAGCTCAATATTTTCGTACGACTCAATTGAACGACGGCTCATTTTAAGAGCCGGCACATATTAATAGCCGACTACCAGTTCATGAGCTTGTACCCCAGTTCATATGACTCCTAGCTACTACGGTTTCCAGCTCCTAGCGTATGTCAGACTTTCAGGTGCCGTTCACGTACTGTACAGTAACTGCACACGTGTAAATGCGGTAATTATTCTTATCTCTACAAGCGAATATGTGAACTCTTGACAACAAATGGTTTAAGATGTCATGGCGCCAAATAATAATTACAAGTCCAACAGTCGTGGGCATAACGTAACCTTGTAGAAATTAGACACGTATACGATGATTTTATATAAACAAATTAGAAAAAAGGACTTTATTTAAAGATTCATCATCGTAGAAATGCTTAAGAATGCTATCAAACATCTGAGATATGTTTATCTTTTTAGATAAATAAAAAATCTTTCTTAAGGGGTATTTCAAAAAGAGTCACAGTTCAATTGAGCCGTGGTTTACCAGAAGTCGTACGCCCACGACTCCTGGTAAACCGTACTCGTTCATGAACAACTTAACGCTATTTCGCAGAGCTTCTTCCATGAATTTAATGGCGTAGACACGGGCAAAGATCTCACCTAGCGCCCCCTGTGAGGGTAGAATTAAGCCTCGTTCACAAGCAAGCAAAATTTTCGGCAACGAGTATTTCAATTCACACGAATATTAGTTACTAATTTTTCTCCCAGCAAGAAGCCATTTTTAAGTTTGACGTATAATACGCGCCTGCACTGTGTGCAAACAAGTAAAATACCTTTATTTAAATTTAAACCCAGCACTCAAAAATACACTATTTGTATTCTGCTAAAGCAATAAATACTATGAATGATTTATTTATGTATTTACTTATTTATTATATTGTATACACCCTATATGGGCTTATACATATTTTGTTACAAAAATTCAAATTACAATAGTGGCACAGGTGCAAAACACATCACAGTAGGTACAATTAAATATTTAATTTGTCTCGCGAACAAATTCATCAATAAAATCGTGTAGTACCATTCCAAATAATTAACAGCAGGGGTTAATATACAAAACACACCCCACATTCACTGAAACTTATACTCTAAACACATATCTTATTAATAATTGTTGAGGATGTATACAATAATCATTTTTATTTGCATTACGTGCAGTTGAACATATCCACTATGTCTAAAAAAGTATTACCTTCTGTGTGAAGTCTAGGTACAAGTGAATTTTTGAATCAGTCAGTCCTGAAGTTATTGTTACAATTGAATAAAATTTTAGATCGACTAGTTCTAGTTGGAATATTACATTTAATTAAGCTAACCAAAAGGCTGTCTATAATACCACTAACAATTTTAAAACAAAAGTTAGGTCAGAAACAAGTCTTCTATCTGAGAGTTTTAATCATTTTAGATGTTTCATTATGTAAATGTAATTTATAGTTTCAATGGGTAATCCGAGTTTACAGTTCTTAGAAATTTATGTTGAATTTTTTCAATGGAATCGGGGTGGATTTTATAGTGAGGGGACAGTATAGAAAAATTATTTTCGACTTGACTACGATCTAAGGAAGAACATAGTAATTTGATTGTATATTCCTGGATTCGCTGGCATTTGCAAGAATGAAGCCAAGCATTTTTTAGTTATTTATAATTTCGATGTGGATAGTTGAAAAATATATATGGTTTCCTGTGAAAAAAAGTTCTTGAACTATAAGCTTTAAGTTCAATATAAAATACGTATTGAAATTTTAGGTAAAACATTCGAAAATGCCTTCAGTGGTTTTCAAAGTGGACCTATTGGTGTGTATTTCCAACATTTTGGTATGTATTTCATAGAATTTAAGAGATTACAATTTGGAGATATTTGTCACTAGAAACTTTAGACTTTTTCTTAACTACCTGTAGAGAATTTATAAATTATATTTGTAGTATTGCCTGAGTTAGCAGACTACAAAGGGCAATTTTTGATTGATGAACGTTAGGAGGAACGGCTGCGTGGCCTGTTTCATACAAAACTTAATTTTGGATTTGAGGCCGAAATACTCAATAATGATTTTCTTTTTCAACAAAAAGTGTAGTAAATATCTAGTACGGATTAGAAGTAATTTATTTATTTCTGTTTCACATTATGAAATATAGGCCATTAAAGGAATTGATTTTTCAATTATTTGGGGACTAACGGTGATTTAAAAAATAAATTACCCATCTGCTATATAAATATAATGAAATATAAAATAAAATAAAATAAAATAATCACTATGGTGGACGTTAAATTAAAATAAAAACCATCAATTTACGCTGGAACTCAAATTTTCCGTATATAATTTAAAATATCGCCCCAAAAAAAGATGTTTTTAAATTGTTTTATTTTTTTACATTTGTATTTACATAACAAATATTGCAATAAAAAAATTAAACTCGCAAATAATTTTTAAGTTTTCTAAGAAAAAAATAATTTTTTCATGGCCCATTATACTTCATAATTTAAAACAAAAATAAATAAAATACTTCACATCCGTACTAGATATTTACTAAACCTTTTATTTAAAAAAAAAAACATATCATTCAGTTGGGATGGGTATTTTGGCATCAAATCCAAAATTACGTTATGTATGAAACAAGCAGCGCAGCCGTTCCTCTTAACTGAAAAAATATTTATTTTTTTTTACTTTTCTTTATTCTGTCAAATATCTCGCTACGGGTTTTTGCGTTTTGCGACAACCAGTCTATATATATATCCGTTTTGTGGCGGTTCATTGATAACAAACGTCGTTTATATTATTGTTGTAACAATATTATTAGTATTTAAACAATGTTAATTCAAAAAAATACTGCCAAAAAAAAAACGAAGACTCGAACTTGAAACCCTCCTCTTCTGTCTATCAATTGTGCTACCTAAATCCATTTCCTCGCTGCTGTTTTTTATCAATCCCATATTCCTTGAAAATCCCAACATTATTATATAAATATAATTCAGAGTTTCTACCTGTAAAAAAGGCGCCTAAGATAAAATTACAAAATTTAAAAAAGTTATTATCTACTTGATTATTATACAGTTTCGCAATAAAAAGTAGACATTTAATAAAGAAAAACTAAAAAATCGTTACTATGGCAACACCAAGCTAATTACTTCGTCTTTGAAATTTATTCTTTACGTCCAATTTTTTTCATATTCGAATTTTATAGCGTTTTAATGAAACAAAGCAAAACAACACAACTCGATTATATTATCATTTTTATTTTTAATTAAAATTTTGATTGGTGAATTAGATTTTAAAAACAAATATATTGATAATTTGATACATTCATTTTAAAAATACAAATAAATCGCCTTTCGCTTTTCTTGCAAAGCGTTAAATAATTAAAACATGAAATGGTCTTAGAAAATGATGCTGAATCATCTCCTTTCGGATACAGTACCATTATTTTTTGAACCTTTTGGTTAAAGGCAATAATATTATTTGGACCATTGTGCTTTTTAAAAGTTACTTTAATTTTCCTAGGAGCAATCTTGGTGTTGTCAATTAAAATATTTTAAACGATCGCAGCGCCCTTAACTTCTGTCTCCTTTTAAATGCCAGACTGTGCCACGATATTTAACCACGGACAATGATATAAAGATTTTTTTGATATTGCCAATTTAATCAACTTGGATTTTTTGTTCTTTTAAACGAAAATACTTCAATATCAACTGCAAGCTCCTGACAGATTCTATAAAGAATCAAGATACCAAAAATAACAGTCAGGTAAATAACTGATTTTGTGAATGGGGCTTAACTTGTCTAAAAACAAGAAGAAAATGGTAAACGACAACAGAAAATAAGAGAGTATTTAATGGCTCCAGGATACGGCGTAGACAGTGCCTTGAACTCGACGGTGACGAGCAGAGGCGTGTCGTCCATATAGGCACATAAGCACCGCCCTTCTTGCATAATAACATAAAATATTAAAATTTTGCTGGAAATCACTATTTTTCAAAATTTTCCGTAGTACCAACTAGTAAATACCAACCACGATACGGAACGACGCGCGCGCCATACCGACCCCATCACTATAATGTGTCAAAGGAAGGAAAGCATTATGCAAAATAACGTTCAAATCATATTCAAATGTAGAATCTATTATATATGGTATATTCAAACATACATGTATGCATAATGCGTGCCAATGGACGACTCGTTTGTGTTAGTGCCTAAAAAGCAGTGCTTTTCGGCAATGCCAATAAATGTAGCAATCAGTGCCATCTGTTGGTATTGCATATATTAAGAACAACTTTACTAATGAAATAATGATAATATCATATTGGCTTTGTTTCAAAATATTATCTGTGTTTATTTAGCGGAAAAAATATGGAAATTTTATATACTATCCAGAATTGGCTTGTACTATGCATAAAAAGCTGTTATTTGTATATTTAAGGTGGCTTAGGTAATCCTAACCAACAGGCTACAGCCAGAAGTTTAGCCATTCTTAGCGACAACTTGCAAGACGGTTGTTGTCTGGAGTAGTTTTTTTTTAATATCAATTAGTTCGCTGTTTTCTCCTACTGCCTACCCTGGTTACAAATTCTGTGCACGCCACTGGTGACAAGCAAATCCGTTTAAAGGAGGCTGTAACTACAACTACCTAGCTTCGTATAATGTGGTATTTCTTGCGAATGGATTGATTTTATCAGTATTGTGGGACTAAATTCTTATATATAATTTTTTTAAGATATTTATTACATATAATGAACAATATTTTTATATGGTAATTATATTAGGTACTCTAGTACTAAAAACTTTTTTTTAAATTTATTTATATAATCCTTTTAGTTTCTTTTCTTTGAATTGATACCTCCCTAATTGACAAATTCTTGTGTTTAGAGAGGGAGTACTATTATGGTTTGTTATACATATAATTAATTTCAAGAGTTCTACTATGAACATGATATTCTGGTGTCTATATACTAATTTCAAAAATATAAATTAAAGGAATTTTTTTTTTAATAAAATATATGTATATAACGTATGTATATAAACGTATATACATTTTTCCAAGTAAACTTATAATATACTCGTACACCTAAAATTAGTTTATTGGTATTTAAAAAAAAAAGTAGAATTTATAAATCGTTATAAAAGTGAATAAAAATCATCCCATCAAAACACCGTGTTATGTCGGTACCATTGCATTTGGAACATTTGAAGTCACGTGCGCATTCTGTTTTTGGATTAGCATGGAAATTTTTGTTTTCGATTTTGTTTTTTTTTTTATTTTAAATAAAAAAAATAATTAATTTGGCGAAATTCAAACATAATTTGGGTGAATTAAACCTCTATAATTGTTGTTCAATATAAGCAACTAATATT